>OY720601.1:1800000-2020000 GCA_963151315.1 Nymphalis c-album
AAAAATATATTTGTAAACGAAATACTAAGGTTTAATATGTAAGTTTAAATACCGAAGAATTAATTCTTTAAAGAGAAGTTTAAATTTTATTAATTAGGAAACGTGGCTTAATCGATGGCAAGTTCATATCGTGAAATTTATATTGAAATGTAGTTTTCCAATTTTAATCCGTAATTAAAAAACATTCTTTATTAATTTTATAATTTTAATTTGATTATAATTTAAATGATCAACTTTTTTATAATTCAAGTAAATTCGTTAAACTCAACAGATCGCGTTTAGATTCGTAGTCAAATTTTATATAAATATATATTTATTTCATATATTATATGCCAAAAATTAAACAATACAAAACAGCGATAGTTTTTGGTATCATAGACACGTGTTATTTTTAATAAACAACACTTCATTAAAATTTGCCAGAAGCTTTTAAATAATTTTTAGTTTTAACGCATTGTACGATTTCAAAATTTTCATTTTAATAGATTATTTTAAAATTTGGAATTGTCTATAGGACAATTTTTTTTTTAATTCAACCCGTTAATAATTGAAACGTTGATCTTGAAACTTCTTTTTAAACCTTAAAGGAGCTTAGACATTTTTGGGAAAGAATTCTTAATAATTAATTTCGTGAAAAAGTAACAAAAATTAAAAAAATAATAGAATTTACTTAAAAACCTTTCATACACTAACAGAGTAGGAGGTACATACATTTTTACATTATTTACAATTTATTTACAACTGCTACAGACGAACGTATGACAACGAAGCGTTTGTTTATATACAAATTGGAATTCTATGCGAAATCAATACAAGTGTGTATTTTACAAAGTGACTAACAGGAATTGGCTTAGAGCGTTTGATATTAGACTTATCGAGGTTGAATCACGGTTTTGTATACAGGTATTGAAACCGAGTCCAATTTCAATAGTGAGAGATTGGTGCGATTGTGTTACAATTTTTATTTCGCAATAACGACCGCTGTACGTCGTCGCTATCGAATATGGTTGAGTGACACGCGGCGTATATTTTTCTATCCCGATTATTGTGTTATTTAATCATTGTTATATCGTTTTGTTGAGTTTTGCGGATTGTTGTTATTTTTTTTTTGTTATTTAATTGTTTTGTTTGGATTTGAAAAAGTCTTCGGGATAATTATTACGCGAATTGTCATGCCTCTGGCGGCCGTAAATTGAACTGAACAGCGCCGTTAATTCGACGTATCCGCACTGCTGTTGTTGCAAGACCTGTGTATACGACCGTGGTTTGATTGATTCATTAAAATCGGTTAAGCCACAGATTGATTTAGAATATACAAATGTACCTACATGATTTAATACAGTGAACATATAAGTAATTCCAGTCAATGATTATCTACAATGATATTCAGTACTTTTTATATAAATTTTCCTATCATCAATTGAGACGATTGTAGTAACCGATAATCGAATGATTGTTTCGATATATCGATAAATTTTCAATGAAGGGATTGCAAAAAGTTCCGATTGATTAATATTACGAATGATGGCTAAAAATGATGTTAAATTATACGAATAAGATAAATAGATAGATAAGTCTTGTTCTCGAAGGTATTGTAAAATTTACGCACGGATTAATTAGCGTACGTGTAGTTATTAGTCTGTATTTTAATTACGTCATACAATAATAAATCCATTGTTTATTAAATCCAATGTGAATATTATTTCCATGATTTATGATATTAGTTAAAATTATTCGAGGCAGTATTTAGAAGTATAGTTCAAACATTTCCATCTAGTGTTTGAATCGATTTCTCACATTTAGTTATCTTTCTGTACAATATTCTTGTATTCGGTTTAATTATTAGGTGAGGTTAAAATCTCGTATCAGAGTTAAATCACTATCGCTTTTATCACAGTGACATAAAGTGCAAAATGTGTTACCCTTTACGTTTTTTAGTATCCAAGATGTTTTCAAAGATAAGTCTTAATTTTGTATCTGATAAGTTGTCCAGACCTAGAAATAGTATTTTTGTCTCTATTACAAGGGAACAAGGTTTAGATTCCCAAACTTAAGTCCGTTCCGTGAGGTTGTCTAGTTCGATTAGACTTCATCACCGAGGTCCTGCACGCAGGACTCCGCAATGGGGACGAAGCGGTCGTCCATCTGTAGCAGCAGGATACTCTTGTCCACGTGTGAGCGTAGTTTGGGGTCGCGGTGGTTCGGGCTCCACTTGTGCACCACCTGGAGACATACTTCAGTTCTAACAAATTTCACTTTATGACGTATTCGAGTGGTATCACACGAATAGTAACAACCAAAGAAAAATAAAATTAAAATTATTTATTTAACAATAAATGAAACTTTTATTAATATTTTTCTTCATCATACTTACCAATCCATCCATCCCAGCCATTGGCACCCAGCTGCCCCAATAATTCCTGCCCCCCCTCTCGCGCTGGTACTCCGAGGGCCAAAGCACGTCGATCCTGCGCCCCAGGTTGATGCAGTCGTAGACCCCGAGCGGTTCCACTATGAGTACCTTACTTCCTACACTTATATTCGACTTCAGTTCACTCCTACCAGAGTCCGAACGTTTAATTTTAGTCTTTATTTCTTTAGGTTTAGGGTCCTTTTTGGTTTCCTTTTTCAATATCGATTCCTTATTGGATATGTCCGAGTAATGAGTCTCCTTTAGTGGTATTGCTTCGGGTTTTTCTATGTAACGCCCGGTCAGTTCGCGGTAGCTCTCCCTTTCGTGACGGATATCCTTGCTCAATTTCGAAAGGTCCTTGGATGTACCTTCGTTAATGAAATACCTGTAAATAATGTTAATTTTTATTTATTTATTAATTGATTGAATTTCGAATTTTTAAATAAATGAATGGATAAGTAATGTCTAATATTCGTTACGGTATTTTAATTTGTGGTAACACTTCGGATGTTAATAAGGTCTTCATAATTCTAAAAAAGTGCATCCGAGCAATTTGCAACACAGGCCCAATGCAATCATGCAAGTCCCTTTACAAAGCGATGAAGTTGTTAACACTACCGAGTATATATATTTACGAAATGGCATGGTTTCATGAAAAAGTATAAAAATGATTTCTTTGACACACGTGGTAATATTCCCATTTAACACAAGGCATCAACAAAAAATATATTATCCGAAATGCAAAACTGTTCTAAGCTCAAAAAGTTGCTATCACATGATGATCATCATTTATAACAAATTGCCTTCAATAATCACAGATTTGCCATTCAACAAATTTAAAAAAATACTGCACGACTGGTTGGTTGACAAATGTTATTAGTATTACTCCGTCAAAGAATTTCTGACAGATAAAGCATAATGCATAAATGACATTATTGTTCTAATTTTTAATATATTCAGTAACAATTTAAATATTATTTATTATTTTATCATGTGATGTATACTGACTTGACATATGATTAAATTGTACTGACAATTATGAATATGATACATTTTTAATTATAAAATAATGAATAAATAAAAAATCGCTTATGTAATTCTTCAAATCTAAATAATATTTGCATGTCGCTTATGTGATTAGACATGTATATATATATATTAAAATGTATTATATCATGTTTTGGGCAAAAAAGTTATTATTATTATAAAAATAACGATAATTATGATAATGAGAAGATAAAAATTGTTATATATAAACTGTGTGGTCGTGTGTGTGTTAGTGTGAGTGCGTGCGTCACAAGTACCTGTGGAAGCTCGCTTGCCTGGCGTTCCTGTTGGCGATGATCTTGCAGTCGGGCAGCGACACGTCCAGCCCGCTCGCCTCCTCCAGCGACGAGCCCGACCCCGACCCGCGCGAGCCCGACACCTGCGCGGGCGCATACTCATTGTTTGTTGTTCGTTTCAGAACTTACGAGTTCAGATTAAGTTATTATTAGTTAAGAAGTTGTAATCGTAATAAAATTAGAAGATACCTTGGCACTAGCGGCGCGACGCGGTTGCTCTCGCCATCCGTACTCCCAGCCACCGGTCGAACTCTGAACAATTAAAAAAAGTTACCTTTTTGAGTTTACTCTAATATTCTTTGTATTATTATGCCATACTGTAATTTTAAATCTGATCTGTAGATGTTTTGATAGATATAATGATCAAGAAAGTGTGCTTTAATTTTAATACATATGATGCATAATTTTTGGTTCATGTATTAATAAATGGGTGAAAATTTTCGTCCATATTATGTGCCTCATAAATTAGTAGCAGTTAATTTGGAGTTTCATAAAGATTCCTAAGGACCTGTCCATCTTCCGCCAATCGGGGATCCGTTTGGTCGAGAGGTCTCAGGTTGTCGGAGGCCGCGAGCAGTCTGAACGAAGCAGGGAGAGCGACATCGCGACGGGCGCGACTTCGATTACCCGGCTGGAATGATCAATAGTTCGTATTAATTTACTTACTGTTTACACTATAATAGAATACACACGGTGTGAGCAGCAGGGCGCGGGGCTCGTACCTGCGTGCGCGCGCGCAGGCCGCGCTCGCGCCGCGCGCCGCGCTCGTCGCGCCGCGCCTCCGCCGCCAGCGCCGCGCCGCCGGCCGTCGCCGCTGCGCGTCACGGTATATTACGTTAACGCCACGTTTACACTTCATTAAAAACATCCTATCCGTCTTTGTAAAGGCGAATCTTAATATTGCATCAAATTTGAACGTTTACCCGGTTCATCGGGCGCTCGCTCGTGTGAGTGCTCCCGCAGCAGCCCCGCCAGCGACGCGAGGGTCGAAGACGTCGGCTTGCCCGCGCTGGACAGACTGCCGCGAGTACCTCCTGGAAGTACAAATGTAATGCGATAACTATAAGTGGCAACCGCTCAAGGTGGTAGTTGTCGCCTAGAGCGGTCCGCGCGGCGTGCGTACCGTGCGCGGGGTGCGCGGCGGGCGCGGGCGGCGCGGGCGCGCGCGGGGGGGTGCGAGCGGGCGCGCGGCCCGCCTCGGCGGCGCCGGCCTCGCACGCGCCGCTCGAGCAGCCCTCGCCGCAGCGCCGCCGCACGCTGCCGACACACGGCTTATTACTGTCTTGTATATAACGATTAGTATACTATTCGACGTTACGGACTATCCGTGGGTGTGGGTAAGGATGGCTAATTTCCTTGTCTTCCTTATGTCGACGCACTCACCGTCTCCAGAGCGCCGCCAGGTGGTCGCGGATGGCGGTGACGGTGAGCGGCCCGCCGGTGAGCGCGCACAGCTGCGGCGACGTGTCGGCGTAGGAGGTGGTGAGCGGCGACACGTATATCGGGTAGCCGATCGGTTGGTCGCACGACGAGTTGATTATGTTGCGAAGGGCCTGAGGAATTATTACCGGTTGCTTATCATGCAGTCTACAAACAAATTGCTTTTAATCTGATATAGTTTCTCTCAAGACGTATACACGTGACTAAATATAATAAAATCACAAGCGTCGCGTCTTCTCAGCAAAAGTTTTGTGACAGGTCACAATTAGTCTCCCGTACCTGCTTAGCGTTCTGAATCGAGCCTCTCTCCGGGTTCCTGTTCCTCAAGTACACGAGCTCCTGCTGCTGCCCCGCCCACAGGCCGCGCACGCACTCCCGGTTCAGCTTGATCACACGGAACCCGAGGTGCCGCTTGTTCAACATGATTATCTTGTAATCGTCGTTGCCCTCGTCCATCACATGCCTGCGAATGGTTAACCGTTAGGCACGCTGCTCAGTGTGTCGGCAGCGGGTGGACAGGACGGGCGTGAGACCTGAGCGCCAGCAGGTGCGGCGCCCCGCGCAGCACGTTGTAGCGCCACGCCGGCGCCGCCTCGTGGCAGATGACGAGGCGCTGCGCGTGCGACGAGATGGCGCCGTACAGCGCCGCGCTGCTGCAGTACTCCTCGGGGAACATGAAGTGGTCCTGTGGGCGGGCAAGGCTACAGACTATGATGACACACATTCTTTGGCTTACGCGCTCGCTTGTACAAAAGTTTATATTATTTTACTTTATTAGCTGAATTCCCTCCGTACGTGTGGCCATCTAACGGACTATGAGAGAGCAGATTCGAAGTAAATGGTTAGGAATTAAGATTATTATATAGACTTCAAACGAGGAGCTATAAGAAGTGGGATCGAATGGGGAGCGTGTGCCGGGGGGCGAGGCTACCTGGTGCAGCTTGAGCGCCATCCGCACGGCGGGCGCCAGCACGGAGTGCAGCAGCGCCACGTCCGAGAACACCCACTCGTCGCGCGCGCACGTGATGCGGAAGTCGCCCTTGAACAGCGCGTGCAGCCCGTACAGGAAGAACTCCACGCTGTGAGGTATTGTTACGTGTTAGTCATAGCAATCACTATCCTTACAGTCAGATAGAGGATTGAATACAAACATCATACGAGAATATAGATGAAAAACATTATTTTATGTACTTTATGCTTGGACTTTGGGCAAACCCGTCTAGGCACTACCCACTCATTATATTTTCCACTGTCAAACCGCAATATGTAGCACCACACCTGGAGGCGGACAGGTGGACCTGCTGGGCCAGCGCGCGGCGGCCCAGCAGGCTGAGCGCGAAGCACAGCGTCACGAGCGGCGAGTACACATATAGTGGGGGGGCACCTGGAGGCGGACAGGTGCTGCGCGGCGGCCAGCGCGCGCCGGCCCAGCAGGCTGAGCGCGAAGCACAGCGTGACGAGCGGCGAGTACACATATAGTGGGGGGGCACCTGGAGGCGGACAGGTGCTGCGCGGCGGCCAGCGCGCGCCGGCCCAGCAGGCTGAGCGCGAAGCACAGCGTGACGAGCGGCGAGTACACATATAGTGGGGGGGCACCTGGAGGCGGACAGGTGCTGCGCGGCGGCCAGCGCGCGGCGGCCCAGCAGGCTGAGCGCGAAGCACAGCGTGACGAGCGGCGAGTACACATATAGTGGGGGGGCACCTGGAGGCGGACAGGTGCTGCGCGGCGGCCAGCGCGCGGCGGCCCAGCAGGCTGAGCGCGAAGCACAGCGTCACGAGCGGCGAGTACACATATAGTGGGGGGGCACCTGGAGGCGGACAGGTGCTGCGCGGCGGCCAGCGCGCGGCGGCCCAGCAGGCTGAGCGCGAAGCACAGCGTGACGAGCGGCGAGTACACATATAGTGGGGGGGCACCTGGAGGCGGACAGGTGCTGCGCGGCGGCCAGCGCGCGGCGGCCCAGCAGGCTGAGCGCGAAGCACAGCGTCACGAGCGGCGAGTACACATATAGTGGGGGGGCACCTGGAGGCGGACAGGTGCTGCGCGGCGGCCAGCGCGCGGCGGCCCAGCAGGCTGAGCGCGAAGCACAGCGTGACGAGCGGCGAGTACACATATAGTGGGGGGGCACCTGGAGGCGGACAGGTGCTGCGCGGCGGCCAGCGCGCGGCGGCCCAGCAGGCTGAGCGCGAAGCACAGCGTCACGAGCGGCGAGTACACATATAGTGGGGGGGCACCTGGAGGCGGACAGGTGCTGCGCGGCGGCCAGCGCGCGCCGGCCCAGCAGGCTGAGCGCGAAGCACAGCGTCACGAGCGGCGAGTACACATATAGTGGGGGGGCACCTGGAGGCGGACAGGTGCTGCGCGGCGGCCAGCGCGCGCCGGCCCAGCAGGCTGAGCGCGAAGCACAGCGTGACGAGCGGCGAGTCCCGCGCGGCGGCCCGGCGGCGCCAGCCCGGCCCGCGCCGCGCGCTGCAGTGTACGGCCCACTCCTGGTACACGGCGCAGAACCGGCCCCTGTGGTGCGGACAAGCATTGCAGCTGTATATTTATTTGTATTGGCCTGGAGGGGATCGTTTCATTTCTGAGGTTGTTATGAGTAAAAAAAAAAAAAAATTTGTCATCAGAGAAAAAATTATATTATTGTAAATTGGTAATAAGTGTTGGATCATCTACTTATAGACCGGGAGATGGTGATACAAAATTCCAGGTCATTTGTCTCCAGAACTTTTCAGGGGTATTAAACCTAATGACGAAAAAGGAAAATGTGCCACACATTTTTGCCAGTTAGTAGAGTGTCGGATAAATTGCGAGTGTCGAACAATTCGTTGCAAAAAAAAGTCTTGTATTTTCCGATATTCGATGGAAAAAAGTAGGCGGTAGCGTAATGCCATACTTCTTGTTTAAGTATGGCTTTACGCTACCACCTACTGCTTTTCGCCATACTGGTACAAATTATCTGAAATGTTGTGTCACATTCTATCCAAGTCTATTTATTCATTATTTATAAATCGTCAATTTAACATTTTTTATTGAGTAAGTTAAATATGAAAGACGACTGGTATCAATGCTGGGCTCAGACCTCTTTTTTAGAGGATAAGGTTTGGAAAAAATGTCACCACGCATCTTAGTGTACAAGTGTCCATTACCTGGTAATCCCGGACGCCCTGAAGTCGTAATCCTCATCGAGGTTAACATTGAAGATCGGATCGAGATCGACGAACGACCGCTCCCCCATCGGCTTCAACGCCTCGGTGAGTTCGGCGGACGCCAACCACTCCTCGAGCTTACTCGATTGTATCGTGTAGTATATGATGCTCTGAAATCGAAAGTAATAAGCACATAATGATAAAGTTTAAACACACAATAGATAGTGTAGACGTCTGGATCGTCGGCCGGTACCTTGACGTAGTAGGTGAGCAGCACCTTGCGGAAGTCGAAGACCTGCAGCATGGAGACGGCGCTGTTGTCGGTGACGGAGTACCCCTCGAGCACGTAGCGCGCGGCGGCCAGCTGCCACGCCAGCCAGCGCAGCGCCCACGACGCGCCCGGCGCCAGCACGCGCCCGCCGCACAGCCAGCGCCCGCCGCACGCGCCCTCTGCCCAAATAACGAACTAATACCTATTCTTACAAACAACTTCATTAACTCTATTACTCTTTTTTTTCAGCTTTCTGCCATCCACCGCTGGACGAAAGCCTCCCCCATAGAACGCCAACCATCCCGATCCTGGGCAGGCCGTATCCATCCCGTGACTGCCGCCTTTTATCGTCGGTCCACCTCAGGGCACCGCCACAGGGCGTCCTAAGCTACGTTTGCCTAAACGTGGTCTCCACTCTAACACGTGTCGGCGCCATCGGCCATTACAAACACACATTTTACACTAGTTTAAAATTTAGTATGGCATTGGAAAGTGCGACGGCTATATATACTATTATTAAAATATTTTTAATGCCCAATAACGGCCACTTACCGCTAAGTTCTTCAGGTCCCTCGGATATAGCCTCCACTTCTCTCTGCTGACAGTAAGTTCCCCTGAACTCGAGACCACGCAGTTGGAACGACACCAGACCATTACCCATCTCCACGATGTGGACCAGGCAGTTCAAGTAATCCGACGCTAGCACTATAGGTGATATATTTTAATTCAATTTATTATTCATGTTATATAACCTCTGTTGAAAAATGGGCTCTTCAGCACTAAAATAATTATTCAATTCGAACCAGTAGTTCCTGAGATTAGCGCGTTCAAACAAACAAACTCTTCAACTTTATAATGTTATCGGATCAGTTTTATATAAATCAGATGCATGGTTGACAGCTACAACTTTAATTAGTAACAAAAACATGGGAATAAATTTAAATTAAAAACATATTATTACTAAGACACAATAAATACAGGAATTCAAAAATACAACCTATATAGCAATATTATTAATAAAATTATATTTCATATAAAAGAATTGCCTAGTCAAAACTTACCAAAGCAGTCCCCTTGCTGCACTTGGCCCCACCTCCCGAGCATCAGATCACCACATAGGTAGTGTTGCAACGAACGTGTCAGGTGCTCGTAGAATATTGAATTAAGGTTGTTGTCGTCTGGAAATATCAGAAAGGTTTCCATTGAAAAAAAAAAAAAAACATATATATATATATTTTTTAAATCTTTAAATTATAACATGTGTACAGTAATAAAACCTTTCGGCTCAGTATGCTGCCTGTTGTGAGTTGTGATATTAATCATTTTATGTAATAATATATGATCGACCAACGCGCAATGAAGAAGCGTGGTGACAGTACAGTAACAGCTCCTGAATGTCCCACTGCTGGGCTAAGGGCTCCTCTCGTCTTTTTCAGGGAGAAGGTTTAGATCTTACTCCACCGCACAGCTCCAATGCGAGTTGGTGGAATACACGCGTGGCAGAATTTTAGTGAATTACACATGTAGATGTAAAGCACGAGATGAATTATAAACACAAATTAAGCACATGAAAATTCATTGGTGTTTGCCCGGTTTGAAACCTACGATCATCGGTTAAGATTCACGCGTTCTTGTCACTAATAAGTAAAGTAATAATATCTCAGCTATTAGCGTGGTGAAATAATCTCAATTGGAAAAGAAGCCTTAGCCTAAGACTTTGATTTAAAAATGTTTTTTTAGTAGAATAAACAGGAAAAAGATAACAGAAATAATATATTATTATAGTAGTATTGAATGTGTCATGCGTACGTCGTGCGTGCGTGTCTAAGTGGTAATGAAAGAGAGCATTAAAATCTCACCTGCTCCCAAATTTCTCTCCAGCTGGGACGAGAGCCTCGTATTACTCTGATCGACTCTCTTCGTATTGTAATCGCGTTCCCAAAATTTTACAGGGCGGACGTATGACGTCATAAATATTGCACTACCTGAAACGTAATTTTTGGATAAATTGTCAATGTGGATATGAAGTTAACGTTCACTTTAAAATACTGATGTGTTCTTTGGAATAATTGAATAGTTATATAAATATAATGCCTCGAGGCATATACATAATATATATAAACTTAGATAAACTTTCGGTCGTGTGTATGTGTGTGTGTGTGTGTGTGTGCACGTGTCTCACCGAGCGCCGGCGTGAGCGGCGAGGAGAGCGCGGCGGAGAGCGCGGCCTGCAGGAACAGCATGGCGGAGTGCGGCACGGAGAAGGGCTGCGCGAACGCGTGGAACGCGCTGCCCCACGTGATCTGCCACGGCGCGATGTACGTCACCACGAACTGGATCTGCGACGCGTCATCATTTCAAAATAAAGCACTGCCGACTTAGAAATATTATGTACTCTTTTCGCTCCTAATATGGCTCAAAAAATTATATAAGAGGCACTTACTTTCAAAAGAAATTCGTAGA
The DNA here is from genome assembly GCA_963151315.1 of Nymphalis c-album. NCBI lineage: Eukaryota > Metazoa > Arthropoda > Insecta > Lepidoptera > Nymphalidae > Nymphalis > Nymphalis c-album. The sequence goes on from OY720601.1 coordinate 1,811,075, forward strand.
CCTTGCTAAATATGACAGCAGTTATGAAATAGTCGACTAGAAACGTCTCGGACACTTTCTGGCTGCTGAGGTCGCGTTGGAATAATAGAACCGCGAAAACTAGTATCAGATACTGGCTATCCGGTTCTGAGTACGCGATTCTGAGACCTGTAAACAGAATTAATTGGACTATTAATTAGCATAATTCGACAAGATTAGCTTTAAAATTTGCGAACCAGAGTAACTACTGGCGCGAGGGGTATAAAGATGGTGCCGTGTGGTGAATTGGCGATGTACGGAACGTTTAATATTTTTTACAGAGCTTTATTTATAAGTAGATTAATTTTTCTTACTCACATTTCAAAGCGCACACGCATATGATAAGAGCGCCAATCGCGTCGCCGTACTTCTCTGCTATTGCGGGCGCGTCCTGTGTCGTCGCCGCCACAACTACTGCCGGGTACAGCACGTTACGCTCGAGGAAGCAGAGGTAAACGAATATCTAGAGAAAGCATCAAACGCGAATGTTATTTTACAATCCAGAAACATTATTATGTAACCTTATAAGCCAGTCAAACGAATGATGAGAATAAATGCAGTCACCTTTTCAAAATACATGAGTTTAGCGGGTTCCGTGACCTCGAACTGTGCGTGTTCGTGTTGCTTGAGCACGGGCCCCGCGAGGCACAGCCAGGGCTGTTGCTTGCGCAGCTGCGGCGTGATGTAATGCAGAAACCAACCCAGGATACCCGCTATTATCCAGAGAACCTAATATAAAAGATAATTTCATTACTTCTTATGCGTAAATGTAGAATGAGAAAAATTACACCATGCACTTCTATATCATATTTCGGGTGTAAAAGAAAAAATCTTTCGAACTATTAACGGTTATAATTATAGTTTTTTTAAATTATGTATTAAATAACCAAGATGACCGCTAGATGGTTTTGTGGCTATCCCGTGATTAGCACCACTAAGCTTTCTATCTTTCTCTAGACCCTGCCCAAGGACAGGGTGACATGAGACTAAGCCGACAAGAGTAGTCAGTTTGGCTATTTGCAACTTAATTCAACATAAAAGAAACGATTCAGAATATATTACCGTATTGAGCTGTGGCCTCAATGTTGTAAAGACTGTTGTACAATGTAGTCCAAATACGAAAAGTCCAAGAAATGTGCAAACTATGACATCGTTCTTTAGTCTCGCGTTTATGGTAGCTTGTAACTTCTTTGGTAAAGGATCTTCCATATCTTCGTCTGGTTTCTCGTTGTCCTGTTTATTAGTATTTGAGTTCAGTGTGTTCGAGTCTTTACTTTTTTCTTCTGTTTCGGTAGGGGCTTCAGAGCGGTCGGCTTTTAGGGATGTCGTCGATTTCATTGTATCACCCCTTGGATCCACCTTCAATGAACTAACACTTGACGTCTGCGACCTTTTCTGTTGTCTTGCAATATTTGTTTCAGAGCTAAAGTTGATTTTGGAGGCCGAGCTACCGATAGAGTTTTGCTTAGATATGTTACTCTCTGAATCATTTTTCTTCTCTTCGGTTAATGTATTGGGATCGGTTTTTTCCATCTCTGGGGAGCATTCAGGGCTATGAACGATATATAATTCAGGCGGCAGTAGATGTTTCTTTATTAAGTTCCAAATAAGGGTATAATCACTTGCACTTCGACTTAAATGATACGCTATTGGTACCAATAGACCGCAGAATATTGAAAATAGTATATTATGCTTTTGATGTTGAGTTTTCTTTCCTTCCACTAGTCCACTATATGCAAAGCCATATAATACTCCAATGGCTGCTATAGACCGAACTACGCAGTACACGGCTGCGCTCAAACTGCTCGTTGCATTCCCACCGAAAACGTGCATATCTATCTGTTCTAATAAGTACATAAGGAACGTATTGACTTGGGGAAATAATCCCAAACTAAATGCTAAAGGAAAAAATAGGAGGAACTTAGAAATAATTTCTTGTATCACATATAAACAATCTCGTTCGCTCAGTTCAAATCCATATATAGTTAAAGGTTTTGCATTCTCAACATTTCTTCTGGTGCGTAAATGTGTTTCTTCAGGTGGAGAGATCTGCTGCAGTTGACTATTTACCGCACATAAAATAGCCGTACAAAGGCAAAAATATACGGGACGTGAGAAAACGACCATTTTATTAAATCCATGTACCGGTGATGCTGAATCCGGTTGCACACTTTTGAGAAGGGAATATTGACTACCAGCCATAATGAAACAGAACCAAAACGCGTAAATGTCCCTGTAAAAGCCGAGATTTAGCACCATAGACCCTAAGGCAGCAACCGCTACAGCCAACATTATTGATATAAAAGTTTCTCTAAATGTCAGGTTCCTATCGAAAAGCGCCATCAGCTTCAACCTATCCATTGTAACTTTGACTTCTAAACATTTCGAAAGTTTGAATTTGTAGTAACTTTTCGACTTTGGCTTGTTTAATTTGTCCAAATCGTCCGATAATTTGGGATATTTACTTCTGATATTGATGTCTAAACTTTCTTCTCCTATCGAAGGCATTAAACTCGGTATATGAGATGAAGTGTTCTCTGCCTGTTGTTGTGCTTGTTGTTGGGCCCTTTGTTGGCTCATTAAGAAATTGATATGCATGCTTGGAAGTCCCATACGTGATTGCCTTTCTGCTTCTATTTGTTCTAATAAGCTGTCAGTCACATATGCAACTGGCGACCTAGGCTGGTCGGTGTGTGAACCGGTCCCTCCATCGAACACGTAGAAACGTTTATTTGAACTGTTAGTGTTTATCGGTACAATGGTTGATACATTATTGTTGCTGGATAGTAATGGATTATTACTCCCTTGATTTGAAGAACTTTGATCTATACTATCAACTCTTTTAGGTTTCGCTATACTTTCACTGTTTGCAGCTTCTGATTCCAATGAACCACAACTGCCCTCGCCGGCTGTTTCTTGTGAATTGTCATGATTTTCAATAGACTTAGGATGATTACATTGCACTCCTTCATCTTTTTCGGGTAAAGGAATTGGCTGTGCTTGAGCTCTCCCCGAACTGTTTTTGTCAAAAGTGTAAGACATCCAATTGCCATATTCGTCCATGAAGCAATGTATGGCACCATCAGTGGTATCATCAAACGACGTGGCAAAGTGCACGCTGTTAGAATTGGGATTTTCCGAACTCGGCGGCTTGTCTTTCTTTTCTGAAGTATTTTGAACGGATGGATTGTTACGCTGGCGCGTTGATCTCTTTATTTTTCTGACTCTGTTTCTGTGATTTCTATCCATAAGAGGCCTTAATCTTTGCCCTTCTTCCGGACCCTGGCCTTCAGGTGGATTATCATTTACGCAGCAAGGTATAAAGTCAACCCTTGAATTAAGGAAAGCAGCCAGTAGAGGCATTGACGTTGGGAGCAAAGTATTAGTTGATGTTTGTGCAACTTCTTCTATAGATCGTTTTCTGGTTTTGTGTACGCTGTCTCTTTCTCCCCGTATGCTTTGTCTGTGACTCCGTGATCTTTCATCTCTATTGGGGGGCGGCATAACTACAGTATTAGCATTGGTAGCGGCAAAAAGACATTCTAATCCTTGTACTAATGCAGCTTGAGCTTCTACAGCGTCCATTAATATTCTCTCTTCAGACTGATTTTCATCCTTTTCTTTTTTAGAATCTCTCATTTTGTTCTCTTTCTGTGAGGAAGTTCGTGAACGCGCTAAGTTTTTTATTTGCTTTGGTATAGCTCCTAAGTTTTTTGGTACATTAGAAGACGATTCACCTAAAGCATTAGCTAACTTTTTACACAAAACCTCTTCTGGACACAAATCGTCGACACAACACGCTTTACCTTCGGACGCCTCTTCGAACAACCAATCTAAGCTATAAACGCTTTTTTCATCAGCGCTTTTACTATCGCAAGTTAGTTGTGACTCTTCAGTCTCTGGTGCATTATTTTTTTCATCTTTCAACTCGTCTTCGGGTCGCTCAATCTCACTGCTACTGCTACTCGTATTGGATATATCATGGTCCCAAAGTTTTTTTTCAATAGGATTTTTGTCTTGTATTGGTTTATCCGACGGATCTACATTTTCGTTGGATTCCAAACTTGATTTTTCTATAAGGAAATCTTTTGAACTTGCGCTAGCTTTATCAAAGTAATCCTGGCGAAGATTAAATTTACAATCATTACAGTAATCTGACAGTTTATCATTTTTCATATCATGTTTACTAATTTTTTTTAGCCTAACATGTTTTAATTTATTATTTGGACATTCGGGTAGATGTTTTTGATGTCTCTGACAGCAGTGTTTTTTACAATCTATTTGATTTTTTGAACGAATTATTCTTACGTCATTTATTTTATCAAGTAATGGCGATCTAGAACCATTATTTTCATAATCGGAATCACTAGAACGTATAGCTGGCGATTGTTCCGCTTCCCAATCGAATCCACGAAACTGCTTTTCATCTTCATATTCGCTGTAACTTTCTCCACTTGAATCCAAATCTGTTTCCTTCTGAGATGTTTGCATTTCGTCAGAGATTTCAGCGATTGGATAAACTATTTCTGAACCATATGTAAGATAGGGGTGACTACAACCTTCTCCAGATTCATTTTTAGGATAAAGATTGAAATGGGGACCACGAGTCAAGCATTTACTTGGTGGCGGTATTACTGCACTTTTAGGATTTTTCAACACCTGTCCGCCAATTGTCTCTGCACTGTTTGGATGGGGCGATAAGTTCGATACACTTGGAGGTGGACATCCAATTTCCAACGCTGCGCTTTTGATACGTCGAACACCGGGACTTTTACCTTTACTTTTATCTGTATCGTTTACGGGAGCTTCAGCCTTTACCATCATGTATTCCCCTAACTCAACACTTGCAAAAAACCCGTGATCAGCGTTATTAGAGTGTCTCCTCATATGTGAGACAAGCTGAGCTGTTGAATTTAATAATGGCAATTGTATTGTAGACATAGTTGAGTTCGAATTCCTTCTCATGTTTGATGATTGCGTTGCAAGGGCCATAGCGGATTTTGTACAACTTTCGTCATGATAATTGGTATACCTTCGCCGTTGTGCTGTTCTCTTCTTCGGCGATGGTGGCCCTACACTTGGTTCAGAGTTATCTCTGGAATCGGAACTAAGTTGACGTGCAAACTTTGATTGATAAGGTTCCCCAGTCGCCTCATTACCATCTAAATAAAGCCATTCCTTAAAGAAGTCTCTATTACTTGATCCACGACGGTGTGGACACTCATGATATCTTCTACTCACTTTAGCAAATGGACCCTCATCTGCTAACATATGAATTGGTATGTTACCATCTAGCCTAGGATTCCTCGACTCCTCGACTATTAGTTCGTCTATTCGTCCATGCCCTCGTCTAGTTTTAGTCCTCTGTTCCCTTCTGTGACCGGATTTGGACCGGCTTCTCGTTGGACGGGTTTTTGAAGGTCCTAGAGCCTCTGAATTTTGTGCTACACAAAGATCTGATTTTGTTGTGGCAACTGGTTCAATCTGCTTAGCAGATACAGCACTATCTTCCATACTTGATTCGGAACTGTTCTTCCGATGAACATCAGCCTTCAAATCTGAAAGAAAAATTATAAATTAGCCAGCTTAGTTTGAGTTATCTCTGTATATCAAATATTATAATATAATTGGTTTACCTATAGTACTGTTGTTTGGCTTGTGATACTCAAGCGAGGTCACAGAGTCATTATCAGTCTGTGGAGCTGCTGCACCTCCCAGGTTCTGCATTTCTATGCCTTCCTCTGGCCTGAGAGATGACAACAAACTAAACAATTTTAAATAAGAATGTCTACAAAATGAAAATATATAAGTAATGCAACATTTAAAAAAACCTTCCCCTTTACAAGATAAAACAGAAAGACTGTATGTATAGAAGAAGCAATTGAAATAATAAAAACACTAAAAAGATATTGAAACTTACGCAGTATTCTCATTAGAATTTCCCGGTTCGTCTGTAGTTTGTACCACAATGAGCTCATTTGTATCATACATGTGGTGTAGACCGTGATTGATCAACTTAAGGGCAGTGAATAGGAGGGCCACTAGAGCACAATAGACTAACCAGCCGATACTTGCCGGTGGAAAATACTGTAACAAAGTAAATATATTAATAAAATTCATAATAATATAATAATGACTTCTGAATGTCCCACTGCTGGGCCAACCAATGACCATATTACAACAAGCTGTACACCAATTACTGATAGACATACATGTGGCAGGATTATATATCTGCAGAGCTGATCACAAGATGAAAAATATAATATAAACTTATATTTTGTTATGTTCACCTCTTTATCATTAATAACAGATTGATCTTACATTCCTTTTTCGCTTTTAGGAATGTAGCTCGGTTTTTATTCAATATTTAATACTTATTTGTATTTGTCATCAGCTGTTTTTGAGTGTCAATTAAATAAATAAATTAAGCTCAGTAGTTTTTACTCACATTAACACACTCTTTTTGCAAAACAATTGAAAAAAAAAAGCTGAAGTGTTCGATAAAACAAGCTAATCCTGTCTAAGCTAATATTGAAAAAAATCCCACTATGCAGAGAATTAATGAGTGAACTATGATGAACAGCTTGTTAATTTCTTTATTTTTATTATATATAATTTAATTACTGATATTGTTAATTTTCAAAGCTATTGTATCCTAATTATATATAATTTCAAGACTATTTACAATTATTAAAATCACAGCAAAAAATTGTAAATTATTTAAATACTATAACATCATATCAATTTCACAGCTAAGCAAAGGCTACCAGTCAGAGAGAGATAGAGACGAAATAGTTGAGACTACTTTATTATTAATTGTACTGCATCCCTAATTTAAAACTGCCAAAAGGCTTTTAGAACTTACTTTTTACATCTTGATAATGTAATTTTATATAATATTTTATCATTAATAAAAAATAAAGAATATAGTATGTATTATATATAAAATATCTATTCTCTATCTATATATCTACTCAGAATTTAATCACAGACCTAAGTCAAATATTTAAAATTAAAAGTATTTTTAATAAGTTATTTTCAGCCAAGTTTTTGTTGCGCTGGTCGAAACTCTTATCAATATATGTGTATTTATATTTATTTTTAAATAATGTTTAGGTATTATCATGTTATTTTCAACTTTGGAATTTTCCTCTTCAACAAATGACTAATGAATGGTTTTATCTGAGAGAATTGTTTGAAAAGAACTAACAATAAATTTTATAAGCTGTGTTAATAGTCAGAATATGGAGTATTTTTTATTTTTTTATTGTTAAATAGACTTTGAACCCATTTTATAAGTACCTAATGTTATATTGTTAAAATATTTTTAAACTCATCTTTTAACAGGACATTGACTCAGTTATTACTCATTCATTATTTACTTGACAATAACAAAGTTTAATAGCATTGTGTTTGTGACCTGATTTGAATTGACATTACAAACCTTAACCTATAAACTATTATTAAACAGCAAAACTTACCAAGTACACAGAAAACGGTAGACACAACAGAAACAGCCATATATACAGATGCACTGTGTTGCAAAACAAATTCTGATGGGGATCATAAAACCATCCTCCTGTCAGTGATGCCCATATACCCTGGCGTAGGATTTCCAGTATCTGCGAACCCATTTTACACGCTATGTCCACATTTCTGTCTAACTTACACTCCACCTACACTACACTGTCAATAGTTACTATAAATTTCCATTTCACATCAGCTAATGTCCAATAGCAAGTTTTTCGTCTTCCCTGCCATTTTGGATGACAGTGTATACACGAAAACAGGCTTTATCGACATGGATTGTTTTATACATACACTTAATATAACGACGTTTAAATTTTTATAAGTACACCAATTTCTGAATAAGGTAGAACATAGCTAAGATTAATATGGAATTTTATAAGAAATATTAATAACATTGAAATTGTTGAAACAACTTTCGATTCTTGACACTTAAATTTTGACCACAACTTTGACACTTGTCAGAGTTGCCATTATAATGTCAAAAAACAATGCTGTACTGTATGCTGTAAAACCGGTAATGTCAATTGTCTCTAGATTGGTTTGTAGTGTCAGTATACAGTAATCACTAATCACTATTTACACTGGAATGTGACAGAGGCCGAAGGCGCAATTTTTGGTATTTTTAAAATAAACCTCGCTCACCGAGTAGTGTATTGCGAACGCTTATTGCGGAATGGTTACCGTAGCAGTATTATTGTGTTATTAGTGATTGATTTTTTTAAATAAAATAAAAAAATGGGTGATATAGAAAAACATTTAAAACAAGCTGCAATGCAAGTTGGAGCTGGTGGAAGTGCAGGATTTATAGAAGTGTGCATCATGCATCCTCTTGATCTTATAAAAACAAGATTACAATTGCAAGCTAATAAACCTTCTTTAAAAAGTTCGGATCCACATTATTATAATGGCATAATAGATTGTATGAAGAAAATGTATCGATATGAAGGTGTAACATCGTTTTGGAAAGGAATTTTGCCACCGATTTTAGCTGAAACTCCAAAACGAGCTGTAAAATTCGTTACATTCGAACAATACAAGAAATTATTTTTATTTGGTTCCAGTTCACCTACACCTTTAGTGAGAAATATTGATTATTTTATTATAAGTTATCATTTTCCTTATGTCGTCATTCGTAAATTGTTTTAAATTTATATATTTATAGCCAAATAGTAAATATCTGATTTTAAATTAATGATTTTCGTAAATTTATTCGTAAATGTAAATTTAAAGTTGTAATACACAAATATACAGTTGATAGCATTGTTTATAAATACAAATTCACGGAAAATTATTAGGAGTCATTAACAAAATTAACACGACATAGATATACGCACTAATGAATCTTTGTTAGCAATTGAGTGCATAATAAATATGAATGCTATAAACTAGATTTGTTATAGTAAGTTTGTGAATATTTATAATAGGCATATATGTAAATTACCCATGTAATGATGAGCGGTCAGGGCTAACTATAGACATAGAAAAATGAAATTAATCCTTAAGCCGTTAATATGCCGTCAACAATGGGAACTAAGATGTTACGTCCCTTGTGTCTGTAATTACACTGGCCCACTCGAAATTAAGATCGCAAAAAATGCTTTGTCTGTTGAATAACTAATGCGTGATTATATTCCACGACGATTTGATTTTTTTTAAATTGTTATAGACTTTCGCTTTAGCTGGTCTTGGATCTGGAATAACTGAAGCAATTCTGGTCAATCCATTTGAGGTTGTCAAAGTGACTCTTCAGTCGAATAGAGCTTTAGCAACCGAAATCCCGAGTACATGGACGGTGACAAGGCAGATAGTGAGGGAAAATGGGCTCGGGTTCAGGGGCCTTAATAAAGGTCTAACAGCAACTATAGCCAGGAATGGAATTTTCAATATGGTCTATTTCGGATTCTATCACAGTGTTAAAGGATATTTACCTGAATATGAGGTGAGTGAATAATAAAATTAATTGATAATTGATTACCTAAACACAGTAAATTATATTAAATACTTGTTTCTGCCAACTTCGCTTCGCCCGCGTTTGAAGCTAAGATAAACTACGTCCTTTTCTATGCAAAAATGTATGTTGATGTTTCAGTACCTAACACGTGAAAGGGTAACAAACTTAAACAAACAAATAAATTAATATAGTTAAAAAGTACGGTAATTATTAAATTATGCCACGAAAATTTGGAGTGTTGTTCGGTTAGATTCAGCAAGTTTACTTAAGAATTATTTATTTACTTATTTGATTTGATTATTTCATAATTCATATCATGTGATTATTTGTTGTTTAAACTGATAACTAATTAGCGTATTTGTTATGAGCAAAATTAAAAGTCATATAATAATATAAAAGTTGTTTGTTTAGTCAGGCAAGACACGATTACGATCTAGATCTACTTGAGTGGTAACGTGTCAGCGTTGAACTCGAGAGGAGCGCGATGCTAACTTGTTTATTATTGATAACTATTATCAGTTGCGAGATAGATAAGTTTTGTTCTCATTTATCAGTAACATTATTCTTTTTAGCTACCTTTTTCAACCGTAATAATTTTAATATTGATACAATAGGATTTTTTGTAAATAAAACGCTTTCAAATAATTATAAAGAGTTAACTTGTTTAACAAAGAAAAGCATACTCAAACTACCTATATGTCCGTCTATATCAAAGTACTTCCTTATAAGACAAAGATAGAACAACTGAGCTTGACCTACTTTGATGGTCTAAAGTCTATTCTGTCTATAGTCTATACAGTCTAAGAGATCCTTCTTCTAGTCACAGAATACGTCTCTCTCTCTCTCTCTCTCTCTCTGTAATAGAGGATCTCATATTTAAAGTCTTATCACGTGTTAAGCATCTCTAGACCATTTGGTCATGTTATTACTAAAACGGCATAAACATTTCGACGTAACTACTGACATCTTGATCTTGTGTGATAGCCTCTTGTGTAGGCATTTAAAATATTACATAATATTATTTATATACATATACAATGACATTGTATTTATTACATATTCTAGATAGAATATATTTTCATTGTACTTTGGATGACCATTAGAAGTAAATTACGGAAATAACACAGATGCTTTGTTTATTTTTGGGTAATGTCCAAAATTTTTTGCTATTACAAAGAAAGAAAACGAATTTGAATTTAATTTAAGAACGTTTTATTTCACAGAATATTTGAATGAATAGAAAGAAATAGCTTCATCCCATTTTGATAATACCTATAGATAAACAAATTGATCATGCTCACATTATATTGGAACGTCCCCAAGTAAACTGATCGTAACTAAATATATTCATTTGCAGGATCCTCTTTTAGAATTTGGTCGAAAAGTTGCCATCGGATTTACGTCAGGTGTTCTCGGTTCGTGCGTAAATATTCCATTCGATGTAGCGAAGAGTCGGATCCAGGGTCCTCAGCCAATACCGGGCGTCATCAAATACGGTTCCACAACTGGGGCTATCATACTGGTGTATAAGGAAGAAGGGTGAGTAGAATTTCCAAAGTTACATAGAAATTACGCAGTGAAACTAACTAGCTAGTATGTCTAGAATCATTTTCCTGTTGCTACTATAAATCGTTGAAGCTAAGTCCATGTTATTGGAAGATTACGTCCTACTTACGTTGCGTTACGTTGCAGTAACTATTTTCCTACGTTTATCATAATTGCAGTTAAAAGTTATTCTGTCATGTTATTGTTTGTCATTGTTTATTTCTATTAGCGTCCTATCAATTACTTCTCCCAAATATTTATATTCCGTTCTATGTCTTTAGCCGAAAGTACGTATTTTTTTTAACATTTTCTTGCTATTTTATCTGTGTCTATAATGTGTACGGTGTCAATTATATTTTTCTTTTTTTTATCTGTTTTCAGTCTTAATTAGATTTGACTGGAAATTTGTTGTAGCTGTAACAGAGTATCTGTGTGTATTAAATCTAACAATAGCTCAAAGGCTAACTGAAGGTCAACGATTATATTCAGATTACTTTTATTATGTTATGTACTTTTATTAACAACTTTGTTTATTTTCACTTTTGCGAAAAAATATATATTTTTTCGCAAAAGTGGGAAGGCGGACGAGGACGACGGGCCACCCGATGATAAGTGGTCACCAACACCCATAGATATTTTCATTGTAAGAGATGTTAATCATCGCTTACATCACCAATACGCCACCAACCCTGGAAACTAAGATGTTATGTCCATTGCACCTGTAATTACACTGGCTCACTCACCCTTCAAACCGAAACACATAATACTAAGTACTGCTGTTTTGCGTTAGAATATCTATTGGAGGATTAAAAAGCAAATAGTTCACATATTACATTTCTTTACATCAAACAGTTAAATAAATTAATGTAAATATCTTAACTCAATTATGTAAAAATAAAATACAATTATGGAACATTGTTGGTGCAATGTTTTCCAAGAATTATAATCCTTATCACTTACACAACCAGTTACAGGGGCCTAATTAGCAGTAACTAACTAATTCGATCCTTGTGTTCATGGCATACTTTTTAAAATATATATACATTATAATCAACATAATATTATACATTCCAGTAGGATATCGTCAGTATATAAGCACTATGGCATCGTCCTGTATCACGATTAAAATAAATATTTAAATTAAAACCTGTTTAGAATGTAAATTCTACCAACGATATTATACAATAAGTAATAAGCAATAAAAATAATTGATGAATGATAACTTACTTTTTAATTATTTTCTAACATGACATTGCAGTTAATATCGTTCACATTTTATCAATGATATAATATAATGCTTAAATAAATTATTATTACTATGTTAAAAGCATACCTTTGGTCTCGAGTTGCAAGATTATACATAGACTGGAAAGCTTTGTATCGAAACTATATTAGCAACAAAATTTCAACTTATATCAAACTTCTAATGGATTTACAGTTTTATTTCAATATATAGAAACGTGGACGGGCAAATGGTAAGTGGTTAACCACCGCACTTAACCATTGGCTTTGTAATGCATAAGTATTCCTTACATCTCCAATGCGTCAACAATCTTGGAAACTAAGGTGTTATGCCCTTTGTGCGTGTAGGTACACTAACTCACCCTTCAAACCTGAACCCAAAAATACTTAGTGCTCTTGGCCCCCAGAGGGTCTAGCACTAAGCCCAACCACCAAGTAAAGACTTCTCCATAACGACAAGCCAAAGTTTTCCAGCTATTTAATGTCGTCAAACCTGAGCTCAAAAATACTTAGTGCTGTTGGCCCCAGAGGGTCTAGCACTAAGCCCAACCACCAAGTAAAGACTTCTCCATAACGACAAGCCGAAGTTTTCCAGCTATTTAATGTCGTCAGACGTTCGTTGATCTACCCATCGATATTTGTTCAGATAAAAAAATATGGTTCGTAATTCAAATTTCCACCAGGCTTCCACTTCTATTTAGGATTTAAACCAGTTAAAACATTTCTAACACTTTTTTAGTGTGCGATGTGATTGATGAAAATGCTATTACGAGTAAAATAATTACAAGGTTGGTTTTCGAATCGATGTCAATTTTTTAATATTTTATAATAATCGTTTATTTGCTGGAAACATTGTATATTATTGTTTGTTGATTCATTCATTGCATTGCGTGTATACAGACACTGACACTGCAAGAATTATAAGCCTTTTCTAACAACGTCAATTTGTGGTCTACTAATCATGGAATCTAAAATGTTATATCTATTGTGCTTGGCTATATATGTATATTCACTTCCCCTTCAAACCAGAATATATATAATAAGAATACAATCATGATGTTTCGCAGTAGAATAATTGTATAGATGGTATCCTAAGTGCTTGCTCAAAGCCCTACAAACAACACCGACTAAAAGCAAGTAAATACCCGTAAGAAATATACTTCTTCAGTCGTGTCATGTACATACAAACAAGGAATCAAAAAACCTTTCATTTTCCAAGTCAGAATTCAATCACTTCTGACTTTGCCTGTAAATATTGGTTGCCACTTCGATTTTCGATATGTAAAGACAGTACCAATAGTTAAATGTATATATATCGTGGAAAATTATCACTTTTAGCGTGGCCATGTGCCAATAACATACTTAGATATTGAAGGTAACATTTGCAAGTGGAAACTAAACTTAAATAATTAATTTAGTTTAGTTGAAATTTCGTTAAGTTTTACCTGTAATTAAAAATGGAATAAGGAACAATCCGAGTAATTATAGGCCTTTATCGATATTCCTGTCATGAAGTAAAATGATGGAAAAAAATATATATCAACTTTTTGTCTATTACGGAAGCAATGATGTTTTTATGAGGTGCACTATGGTTTCACTAGGGTTCGCACATGGAAGAAATCACAGAATGCTAATGAATGAATGAAGAATGTATATTTTGTGACCTTTTTAAAGCATTCGATTTTGTGAGACATTTTTATATGTGACATTATGGTGTTAAACGGAAATCTCTCGATCTCATAATTTCATATTATCTAATATATAAAATGTAATATTATTCTCATTAAATAAGGTAATTCGCGAAAGTTCAAAAAGTATTCAGAGAACAGGGCATTCCACAGGGATCATACATTAAAGGTCATTTCCTAGGTTCATAGTATTGGTGATAAAGTATTAAGTTTTTATTTTAAATAATATCCTACCACCTACCTATATTCTGTACTATATATCCATAAAAAACACGAATATCTCGGTAGAAACAGTGGCAATCATTGTACAATCATAAGAAGTAAAGATAAAATGATATCACCAACTTTCCGACTTCATAATGTCAAAACATGGGGTATGTTTGAGGCACGGTATCTGATTCTATGATAAAACTGTGCAGATAATTTAACTTTTACTAAGTAATAATTTAATAAGCTCGCGTTTAAAAAATATCATTAAAGTAGGCAATTTTTTACAAGATTGTACATAATAAAAATGTTTAAAATGTTATAAGTGGATAAGGATAGCAAATTTACTAGAAGGTATATAATAATATATAAGTGGCAGTCATTATTTAGTAATTTCAATATTCGAAAGTACTTTTTAGAGGATTCATTTGGTATATATGTTCATATTGCTATATAGTTTAAGCAACTAAAAATTATAAATAGAAATAAAACATATTAAATAATAGACATAGAATAAGAGTCGTGAGTTCTTTAAATTTATTATGTATACGTGTTTGAGTTTAGTTATTTATTATATATTTAATGTTATTTCAAATGACTTATTGATATGCAATTGTTATTTATTTTAAGAAGATATAGGTATACCTTCATCAGATCATTTCGTTTTATTTTCTCAAAACCAAGATAAACACTGTTGGAATATGTCCAAAGCTACGTCATAGTTCATTTCATGCAAAACAAAGATTTTGTGTATATCCGTTTATTTACGAACGTAAATACATTGTTCTGAGTTCCATTTTGTTCTTACTAAGGCGAATATTCAGTAACAATTAATTATTAGAATTATATTTTTTTATTTTATTTTTTGGATACCTACTTGAATGCGTTCCAATTAAATGACTTTCCTCTGTAATGTAATTACTCGAATAATTTATTATAGTTACATTATGAGTCAATGATCTTTAATTCTATTTTGGTTGTTGACTAGCTAATTAGTAGAATCTTGAATGATTGATATGTTGTGAAAAGAAAAATAAATTGGTATTAAATGAAGTTATTTTTTTCAGATTCCGTGCTCTTTACAAGGGGCTACTGCCAAAGGTACTTCGATTAGGTCCAGGAGGCGCCATTATGCTTGTTGTATATGATTACGTTTATCACTTTTTGGAGGATAAGTTTCAGAACAAGCACCACAATTTATAACCTATAACCACTCAGTTTTCATTTAAAATTGTATTTAAATATATACAAATGTAAGTAGATAAAAGTAGTCGCGGTACGAATGTAGTCAAATTATAAATGTATATAATTTTATATTTTAGAAGTAGTAGATAGTAATAGAAGGTTAGTCAAATATGTAATTCATACAAGAAAAGGTATTGTAGTTCGATTATTTTTATTCATTTAAAGTTTTTTATTGGTATCAACTATATTCTGTTAGTAATATTGCCGTACAAAACAACTTTATAATAGCAGATTTCATTATGATAGAAAACATGGAAGTTAAAAAAGAATAGTTTGTTTATGAAAACTACGACACAAATACTTATTATTATATAAGATTACCATAACCGAGTAAAAGTGAAATATATCAATACTTCTTTTACTTTTTTTGTTTTTCAATTTACAATGTTCTAATTAATGGCAGCAAGTTGCCCAAGATAGCATTTATATTGATCATTAACTATTTACAAACATAAACTACATATTTATTTAAGTTATTCTATTCAAAATGTAATAAGCAGATGATACTTGTATACTTTTATAAATAAATATGTTTTGTTAATACGTTTTTATTTATTCACCTTCTTGGCCATATTTGTATCCACCAACCACATTGGAGAAGCAGAGTGGAATAAGCTCTAAAGTCTCCTACCTTCTTTTCAAAAGAGAGGAGGCTTTATTATTATTAACGTTTATGCAACCGAAGAGTCAGAGTAACTTATTTTAAATGAAATAATGAATAAACTTAATTTTATTTTAATAAAAAGTAGTAGTTAATACGTCTATTGAATGATATGATTAATTTTCTGTTATATTATGTAATTAATTAAGCTTGCTTTAATAAATTTATCGGTTTTTTAAATGAAATGTTCATGGCAACGTTATTCTTATTTAATGACATTTACGGTTTTACCAATAGCGGACACTACGTCCGCCATATTGTTTTGTTTTGCTTTTGAGATGGAACTGTTGCAAAGTAGGAAAACATTTTGTAAATAAAACTATAAGTGTCTTTTACACGATAAGTATATTTATTTTATTTTTAGTGACACTTCAAAAGCACTAAAAGGTACTTTATAAGTTTATTTGTCATAATGTTCATCTACTCTGAATCATGTTTAATGAATACTTTTAAAAATATTATTATGCTCTTTTATAATATCTTCTTGTTTTGATATGATTTTATTAACACTTAGGACATAACTTCTATAAATAGTTTTTTATCTTAAACATTATAGAGCCAATATTTGCATATAGTAATAATCAAGCAAAAATCAAATTGTGATTTATATTAAAATTTTCAGACAACACCATGGACCAAATCCAAACGGTACCGGCGAGCTTACCTCATATTGTACAAGTGTATCCCCCATCAGTATCTATTCACCCGTCGCTACATTCACAAGGAAAACTTTCTTACCAACAAACAATAACATCTGAGTCGTTACATATACCTGTGTCTTCTCACATTCATGATATACATAATCAACATCTCATATCACAGAATCAGACCGTGATGTCGTGTCAGCAGATACATTTGCAGAATGTACAACCTTTGCAAACTCAAATGCAATCACAGGTCCTTCAAGGAGCGGATATGTCGCAGCAGCTGCAAATAACATCGCATGTGATTTTACCCCAAGTGCCAATGTTTAAGCAACATATAATTACAAATAATCTGCAGCAACAATACTTTGGCCAGTATGAAGCATTTATAAAAGATGCACAATGTGTAATCGCTAAAGTTGAGCCTGAAGTTCAGGTTGTTAATGAGAAGCAAATAGAGTAAGTTCAGATCTATACTATAAGTTGTTTAACATCTTGCAATTCATTACATTTCAAAGTTTGTAAAATAGCTGTCATTTTTCTAAATTTAATTATGTAATTTATTTAATTCCAGTTGTAAAAATGAAAATAGCAACCAGATAGAAGTGGAGATAGTTTCTATGAAAAAACGTCCTCGCAGCCAGATACCTAATCCTAGCAAATGGGCCTGCAATGTACGTAAATTGAAGCATCAACGAGGTGAAGCTTACATAAGTAGAAGAGGAAAATATGTACCGGAGAGACAAGTACGCAATACAAAAGACTGCTTAAAATCCTGTAGATATAAATGTAACGAAAGAATTAACGACATTGATAGGCAACACATATTTAATGCATTCTATTCTTTAAATGCAAATGAGAAAAAGCATTTTCTGCTTAATACAACAGAAAGAAATTACGTAAAACACAATAAAATTTTAGACAGCGATCACAAACGAAAATATTCTTTCAAATATTTCTTTTTAGTGAGAGCCGTTAGGTATACTGTTTGTAAAAATTTCTACTTGGGTACATTAGCAATATCACAGAAACCGGTTTACAATGTACATTTAAGTAAATCTGATATGAATCTTCCGAAACCAGACGGTAGAGGTTTGTCTGAAGCCAGCACACATTCACTGCCTTCAGAAATTAAGGATAGAGTCAGGAGACATATTATGTCATTTAGTACAGTTGATTCAAAACCAATTAAACAATTTTCTAGAAAGAAGCAATATTTAGAATGTAATTTAAGTATAAAACAAATGTATAATATGTATGTCACAGAATGCGATAAAGAAAACATAGTTCCTGTTAAAGAGTCCATGTATAGGAAGATATTTAAACAAGAATTTAATATACACTTTAAGAAAGATAAGACTGGTCAGCAGCTTTGTTGTAGATGCAAGGGATCGATAAAGAAAAAATGATATATTATATAGTCTCGCTTGAATTTGAAAGCACACAATGAATTAAAACAATTTCCAATATTCGGTCTAGTACCCAATTCTGAAGCACAACTTATTTCGCCAATTGTGGTAACTTTTGTCATTGGCTATTATAATTACTACTTGGTCACAATATCTCTGCACCTCGCTCAATGACGACACATTCACGGTACTGTGTGCAAAATAAAAATCACGACAATAATCAAATTATCGAGACGCGTTTCAGCAAAAAAGATGCTATTTGCTAACCGTACTGGCGCGGTCGGGTCGGGCGCGGCGTGTGAAGGCGGAAGCGGGAGGTGCACCGAACTCCAGCAAGGTGCAGATATATTGTGACCGAGTTATATGTAATATCTTTATTTTTGACAATCGAGAAATATTAGATATCTTAATTATTTTCTACATGCAGGAAACTTGTAAGCTGCTTAAAGCAAAAGTTTTAAACTTAAACTTGGCTTATTTATTTGAGGCTTTGTTCTGTAATTTTCAGCTACATTGACACTTAGTTTCTCTAATATTCAATAAAAATTGATATCTATCAGTTATAGAGCCTGAAATAAAATATAGTACTGTTTCTCCATGCACGGGTCTGAGTAAGCCGTACCTGTTACAAACCTCTATTTCTGCACTTCAGATCGAACAATGCAGTGCTTATGACAATTATTCATGCATCAGTGAAATTGTAATATACATGTATACTTAAGCATATATGTAAAACAAGGCTCAGTTTTAAAAGGCAATGAAAATGTATGTCATATTTTGTACTATTGTTGTGTTAATGGTAATTATTTGTATATTTTTCGTTTTTATACCAACATTTTTTTTAAACTCAATAAAACAAATTTCATATTATATTGATCTGCTGATTTGATAACAAACAATGAAATGACCAATTTTGTAAATATTTTAATTATTATATTCTCTAATATATTTTTGGATCTGGCAATATTAACGAACATTGAATGTTTATGAAACCTTTGTTTGAAAATTATTTTATTTGCATGGATTAAAAGTTCACTAGTCAAAATAATTATATTTATAACTTAAGCATAACAGTTGGCATTTCAGATAGTTGTAAGTAGCGTAAGGCTGACACTAAAGTTTATTTTTATAAATTTAAAATAAGTGACAAATAAATTTTATAAACTATTCCTTTTGTTTCATTTAATGAATTTAAAATATTTATAAACCTACACCATTAGGATTCTCAGTGTATAAGAACAACTATAAATATAAGATTTCAAATAAGTCACGAGAATACTTTGCGATACCGCTCACGAGCAACTTTGACACGGCGACAAAACCAGTTTTGTCACTGTCATGTCACCTATCCAAAGCGGAGTGCGCTCTCGGAGGGTGACAGTGACAAAACTTTCGTCGCCGCGTGAGTGCATCTCCATACAAGTCCATGGACTTGATGAGGGTGACGAAACTGTCACCGAGACAAAAGTTGCTCGTGAGCGCGCTGCCTTTGGCGTAAGAATATGTCATGACCGTGTGATTCCTACCCAGATGAGCTTGCACAAATCCATCAGATAAGTTATTTTATTAATTATTATTATAAAACATTAAACTTACACGGTACAAACACAAATGCAAATATGAATCCTGGCTGAATGTCTTATTGAATAATACCAACTTAATAATTATAGGTAATTAATAATTATCAAGCTACAGATAAAAAATAAAATGCTAATAATTGCATGAATGTTTCTCAGTTAATTTTTTATTTTTATTAATTACTTATTATTACAGTAATTAATATGTAACACGAAATAGATGCAAAAACGATATTTTTCATTTAAATGATTACTTATTTTAGGTTTGAATTTCTTGTTGGCTGATTATTAAAAAAAAACATGTCAATTATTTTATTTATAAATTAATTATGAGTCTTCCAGACCGATTTCGGCCACGGCGGCCAATCTCGAGAGAGATTAGCCAATTGCGCAGGACATATTATAGTGCACAAGTTTGTGCGCAAACAGGTGCATTATCTATTCTCTATTACTCTCATAACCCGATGGAATGGCAATCCGACACGACTGGAAAGGGTTCAGGCGCAGGACCAACTCCCGTGCCTCGGAAATAACGTAAAGCCGTGTACACACTTCCAACTTCCGGTCTCCGGACCGGGCAGCTACTGAGAATTTTCGACAGAAAATCTCAATAAAATTTTATTGGCCCGACCTGGGAATTGAACCCAGGACCACCGTGTCTGTGGCTTTACATGTAGCCACTAGACCAACGAGACAGTCCTAAATTAATTAATTTAGGAAACAAGTACGTTTATGTAAGTAAATTAATTTAAAAAAAAACTGAATTATGCCAAGTGAGGGATTTTAAAGACATTTTACATAGGACAGAGATCAAAAGAGTGCTTCGTAGGGTCGACGTTAAAAAACAATTACATTTTGAAACTTAAACGGTATAGCAGGCATTTATTATTGATACTTAACCTAAGTAAACTAAAACGATACAGGTTATTTTAAAATAAATGTAACGTAAGGAACACATCTGAAATTTTATCATAGTATCCGAACATTTTAGCAATTTTGTACTGATTGTTTGGTTAAAATTTTATCATACCGAAATACTCAGTATCTATTTTTTAATCGATTAAGTGCTGCATCATAATTAATTCAAATACCTAAGTTTTTATATACGAAAATATCTCTCAGAGGTTCATATATTTTTATTTTTAAATGAAAAACATTGTAACTTTTATTTAAATAAACAGCCTAATAGTAAAATACTGGCTAAGAGTTTTTTATTTAATTAATTTTGGCCGCTATGATTATGCAGATTAAGTCTTCTTCTTCACCATTCTGCATTTCCCATTTGACACCGACCTTCACTCTGGGGTAAGATTTGAGTATGGGCATTGATGTTCTATAAGATACCTTCTCGCCAGTCTGAAATAAAGAGATTTCCATTAATACGTTGACTTTAATTACAAGCATTCATTGCTTAGCTATAACTGAATGCCGATTTTACTTTGCTTTTCTATTACTTTTACTTATTTCTACATAGTATTTACGATACAGCTGAAATGAATGACAATTAAAAAAAGTAGAGGGGTGAGTTTATTTTCCACGGCTGGGCAAATCCTCTTCTCCTTCTGAGAAGTTTCGTAAAAACCTTTTCTGTCTAAACGAAAATTAAGTACCCAGTTGTGCTTGTCTCGATTCAAGGAAAACATCGTAGGGAAACCTGCGCGTGTCGTATTTCACTGAAATTGTGTCACATATGTATATACCAACCCGTAGGTATTGGAATAGCGTGGTAGAATTACCTCAAAATCTACCTCAAAAGAGAGAAGGCCTTAGCCCAGCAGTGGAACAATGACAAGCTATTACTTTATTGTTTTATAACAAACAATTAAGATAAATGGACACTCAATTTAAAGCAATTGCATACACTATATTACCTTTATCGGGCAAACTAGTCCGCTATCCTTGCAAGCATCTGGTTGCGGGAGTGGAAAAGGTACTGGCAGGTTCATTATGATACCGTGGACTACGGTCTCCAGAACTTTTGAGTCCACAGCTGTAACGATAAATAAAACTCAGTTATTGTAATTATATAATTCAATGGAAATAATCGTAATAGTTGTTTTTTTTAATATAGTCAAGATTATCGAAATTGCTATTCAACTTAGAAACGTTGGTTGGTATTAAGGTATTCTTTAAATTATGGTTGATTTGATTAGTATACATTTTTTGAAAATATTATGTTTTACGCCTCTCCCGGTTTGTAACTTTATTTTTACATTGTAATCATAAAAGCAATATCGTTAACTTATTGTTATTATAATTTCAAATGTTCCACAATTATTTTTTGTAAAAAAGCAGCTTTATTTATTTTTCTAAGATAAATAAGTTAAAATTAATTTGCTGTTTATAAAAAATCGTTTTCGTAATATGAATCAATCAATAATTTAACCCATACCTACTTATAGATAGGTATATGTACTTTAGAACTTTTTGCAACTGATTTTAATAATTCTTACTCTATATAATATAATGTTATTTATTAAAGACTAAACGTATGAAGTATTTATATTTTATAGTGTTCGGGTATAAAACGTATTTTTGACGTGACAACTGGCTGGCTGGATGCACTAAAAATTGTCCCGTTACGCCCATTGTCCCATTACGCTTGCGCCGCATCTGTCTCTCTTTCACTCGATTGCAATTTGCAGTCATTTCATCGATGTTTTGTTATGACGTTGTCACGTTAAACTATCGTCCGTAAACCGACTTTACAGACAAACATTTTTTTTCCCTGTGAGGCGTAAACGACCTCTTGTACAGATAAGATTAGGTTATATCGAACGATTTACGGAGTAAATATTATATACCTATGCCTATGCAGGTTAAATATACTGCGAGACTAGAACTGTTTTTATTTTTATCCCTGTTACATTTTATCATATTATAATATCATATGACTTGAATTATAACGTACATTATTCTACAAACAGACAAAAAACACAAGAAATTGCTATTTAATGTTGTCTCGTTCTTGTGTTAGTTAATTTTTTCTTGTTTAAAATTTATTAATTAAGAATTAATACTCACTAGGCGTGAAGTCGATGGAAATAGATACATTAGTGTTCCTCCTGAGAGTACACTCCTTGGCGTCTTCAGTGCAGCCACTGATCTCTACTTTTTGAATCGTCGCTAGTTTTGAACCTGAAATTAAAATGATTTGCACTTGAGCATATGCTTCCCTGGTATCTTACCAAAAGACAAAAATATAACACGATATTCTGAACAATAGTCATCGCATTTGATTTGACGAGCCGGTTGGCGTGATTGGTAGATGCCCTGCCTTTCGCGCCGCAGGTCGTGGGTTCGATTCCCACCCAGGACGGACATTTGTGTGCATGAACATGTCTGTTTGTCCTGAGTCTGGTTGTAATTATCTATATAAGTATCTATTTACAAAAGAAAAAGTAGTATATGTAGTATATCAGTTGTTTGGTTTCCATAGTACGAACTCTGCTCAGTTTGGGATCAGATGACCGTGTGTGAGAAATGTCCCAGGATATTATTATATATATTTGTTAAGGCAACAATTATTCATTCATCTGTTGAATTTGTAAAATTGTTTGTTCCGTCTCAAATCTAAAAAGAGTACACGATTAACGCGGACGCCGTAGACATACAGTATTACACAATGCAATTACTATTAGTCATTGTTACGGCTGGCGTACTAATTTCGATTTTATGTTCAAGTGTATAAAGGTTATTTTTACATAATTAATATCAAGGGTCATTTAATTTGTTGCCTGTATTCGCAGAACTTCGCTCGTGTATATAGAATTATAAACCTGGATCATAATAAAAACGTTCATTTTTATTCTAGAAATAGAATGTGAATGTTTACCAACATTGAAAATAACAATAAAAATAATAATGTAGTATTTTATATTTTTATGTAAGGATAACTATTTAAAGCCGCCATTATGGCCCAGTTAAAACGCGTGAATCTTATCTGATCAGAACTAATCGTGGGTTCAAATCCGGGCAAGCACCACTGAAATTTCATATGCTTAATTTGTAATTATAATTCATCTCGTGCTTGACGGCGAAGGATAACATTGTTAGGAAACCTGCATGTGTCTAATTTCACTAAAATTCTGCCACATGTGGATTCCACCATGCTGCACTGGAGCAGCGTGGTGGAATAAGCTCCAAGACCTTCTCCTTAAAAAGGAGAGGAGGCCTTAGCTCAGCAGTGGGACATTCAAAGGCTGTTACCGCACTGAAATGAATATTTAAATTAATATTAATTAGAACCCTAGATCGGCATCATTTGTATAATCTACCTTAAACATATGCTGATAAAACCACTAACTAAAATTTTATTTTGTAAAGCTGATCACTAATGTTTTTCTTACTATCACTTTATGTACATGCAATAAGTCTACATAATATTATCCTTACTAATATTATAAATGCGAATGTAAGTTTGTTTGTTACGCTTTCACGCCTAAACCACTAAACCGATTTTAAAAATTCTTTCACCAATGGAAAGCTACATTATCAGCGAGTAACATAGGCTATATTTTGCCCCCGAATTCCCACAGGAACGGGAACTCCGCGAGTGAAACCGCGGGCAAAACTCTAGTATGTACATAAAGTACTCTCGCTTACATTATATTTTCGATATTTTTGTTTCCATTTTCATTAGCTTTAGAATCCCGTCATATATCAAAGTATTTAAAGTATTATAAACAAAGTTTATATATGAAAAGTAAATTAAGGGTTCATTATAATGGCCGGAGTTGGTCTGTCCATGAATAAATAAGTAAAATTTTCTAATGACAGTGAATGACAAATATTAGAGTTGTTAAACAACCTATTAATATTTAATATGTTGATAAATAGTTTTTATAAACGTTTTTCACATATTTAAAATTCTACTAAAGTCTTTTCAATTATTTATTAATGGTCCAGTCTTGTATATTTTTTACTACTTCATTTACTTCACTTCGTTTTTTTTAAGACGTTTATAAATTATGATTGTATGTACATATATTTTATAGCATAGGTGGGCGGACGGGCTTACGGGCCACCTGATGGTATGTGGTCACCAACGCCCATAGAAATTGGCATTGTAAGTAATGTTAACCATCACTTACATCGCCAATGCGCCGCCAACCTTGAGAACTAAGTTGTTATGTCACTTGTGCCTGTAATTACACTGTCTCACTCACCCTTCAAACCGGAACAGTACAGTACGAAGTACTGCTGTTTTGCGATAGAATATCTGATGAGTGGGTGGTACCTACCCAGACGAGCTCGCACAAAGCTCTAACACCTAGTAAACTAAGCTATTGTTTTACAATTAGGTATGAGGGATAGTACTCAAATTATTTTCTATATGTGTAATTCGTAATCTACTCTTTCGTTTCTAAACATATTACCTATATAAACAAAATACACTAAAAATTTTAAAGAAACGAAAAAATCTTTTATATAGCTTTCATTGAAAGTATGTGTATCCATCAATCCGTATTGAAGCAGCGTATTGAAACAAGCTCAACACCTTCCTGCTAAACATTATGTTACTTTTTTACACGATGTATTTTAATTTATTTGAGAATCGGGATTTGAACCCAGGACGTCGGAATCTGCAGTCTTATAGTCTGTAAAAATGAGGCAGTTAAGTTCTATAAAACGGAAGATAAGTCCGTCTTCAAAATTTGCCCGTAGCTAGTCATCATGGAATCATACTAGTAGTACCTATGCTACGGTCCTATTAAATGCACGTAGCCTTCAGCGTAAACGTTCGATCAACGATTCAACGCCAGAGGATACAAGGTCTATACAATATGCATACATATCTCAACAGCCGACGTCTCGATTACAAAAATATTCGGAGTAACATCTACATCTTTATGCTCATCAGCGTTTTTAGTAGACCATATGCGTACATTTCTACAATAAGAGTTGTGGCACAGTGAGCGGTGTTATGTGGCCGATTGCGTTCGTAGAAGACCACAGATTTATTCCTGTAAATCTATTTTCATGGGTTATGTTCGTTAGCTTCAATCTAGAAGAAGAGAGAGAGAGAGCTTTCGCTGCTTAAATATAGAAGTAGAACGGTCATTTGCAAGATATAAAATCATAATAACATACAAAGATATAAAAACTGGTATCAGAAATATAGCCAAGAAAGTAAACGAACGGATTTGAATTTGCTCATATACGGGCAGAAGCTAATAATACCTAAATATATTTAAAAATAAAAATTCCTCTCTACCCAAACGCCATCTCAATAACCAAGATTTTAATGTAAAATTATCTTGGGATTTGGGGCTAACAATTTAAGGGTTAAAGGTCAATGTACACTTTAAACAGTAATTATTTATTTCCTCCCCAAAAGTATCTACGACATTTTTCCGGGGTTGCGCACTAAGGATTTGTTGTTGACATTTAATTTGAAGAGGATTGTTTAAACGTACAAAGAAAAAAAAATTCAAGCTGGTAATTAATTAATCTATGGTTTGGTTTTTTATTTATTCAGTATACTTTTTATTTTAGTATCTGTTTGAAATTTAGGAGTTTAAAAATTGTCTATAAATAATAATGGTAACTTCAAATATTGTATGCCCATATAGGAAAATTGTTTTGTGTAAATATAAAAAAAAGTTAACGCATTGTTTTTACAGAGTTAAGTAACTATGTATTTCGTATTATTTCTTGATTACGGAAAGAAGTACAGACAACTAATTACGCGTCACAGTCGCTTCAATTTATATTGCAAAGTCTTACGAATTATGAATCCCGAGTTAATTGTGATAATTATAATGAAGACAGTTTCAATACATAAGAGCTGACATGGCCTTCGTTTGTGTAAATAATCCATCTCGTACAAAACGTAAAATGGAACACAATAATACATCGTTAGGAAACCTGCATGCGTCGGCTAAAGTTTTGACTTATATATATCAAACTTACTTCCAAGTGAAAAAAAATGCCTTCGCAGTTTTATTAAAGGCTGTTTCTTTTATGTTTATATATTTCCTGTAGCTACTAAATTATAATACATTACATGTATTATGTTATAAATAAAGGACGCAATGGGTTCTTAGTTAAGACTCATACATTAAATTATTTTAATAAGTCAATTATATGTATCACTCATAACATTTGTGATACGTGTGAGTCATTTAACGCATACTTATATTATCGTGATTTGAATTCGATATAGCTAATAAAAATCAAACACAGTGCGTGTGTTTAAGGTTTCATAATTTCTTATTTTTTTAATTTATTTTTTGCAATCATAAATAATTTAAGTGATTTTTATATATATTGTAATATATCAACAAAGTGAACGTTGTTTTGAATTTTAATTGACAGAATACTGTCTTTTAGCTTTATTTCGCAGTATCTTGCATTTTATTGGCCGCGAGGTGTATCGGATAGTTTACAAAACAAAGGCATTTCAAAGTCGATAGGGCATTAACTAGTAAATAGTCGCTACAAATGCGTATTTTATGTACAAAGAAGCAAACAAACACCAGCTAATTTAATATATGCTCGTAATAAAACTCAACGATTAAGATACTTATTATATAAAATTTCAATTATAACAAAAAACAAATTGTCCTTCGCCCACGACATATTTAATAAATTATTTATTACGTTGTGTCCCAACACAGGAATTCCTTAATAAAGGCATAACCTTTAAGATCGTATTAATATATTTCACATACAAAATTGCCATGTTTAAAATAAGAGGCTGTATGGTGACCCCTTTTCAATAAAAATAACCAAATAAAAAAATAGTCATATATTTATCGGTTTTTGGTCAATAAATAGGCATCTAATGCTTCTAAACGTCAATGATTAGAATAATATATAATAAAAAAATGCATTTAAACCTTTTCGGAAATCTTAATTGACAATTTGAAGTTAAGTTTTCCTAGCTTTTCTTACCCCCCACGTAATATCCGAAATTTAGATTTCTCGGTTCACATGCGTTCCTAACCCGTTGTTTCCGACGTAATGACTGGGCTATGACTACGCACAAATAAGTTACCTACCTACTCTTGTTTCTTCCAAATTCGTGACAAATAACAATATACGGTGATTAGTCTAATGTTACCATAATGTTGTTAGATATGGTTTAAATGTAGTTCAGTGAAGTCAGTAAAATATATTTATTTACAAAACATTTCTAAACGCAGTTCCTAACAATTGCCTTATACTAATTATTTGGCTTTATAATATACATTTTTTAATTACTAATATATTACCTACCAATTCATTTTTTAATAGTAAATAATAATATAATACGTTATCAGAACAAATACGATAACTTACAGACTTGACTCTTGACCTATGTAATATATAAATCTTATTAGGTTAGGTCTGTAAGGTACACCTATATTTATAAAATGTATCGTATTATGATACGAAATGAAAGCATATTAGCGATAAATAATACAAATATTGTAAGAACAGTAAACACACTGATAAAACTATTGATATTTAATTATTTTCGGACCAAAATGAATATCGAATAACATTTTATTTAAATATGCTAGAATAAGCAGTTTTGAATCGTAATTTGACAGGATTTTTAACGTAATTCTATCACCGGCCAGAGAAACAACTCAGTATTGGTATTGTCAAGACTCAGTATTGTTTTTTCATCAAAACTTATGAGATGTTAGTATGATTCATATCATTCACTTTTATTTATAATGAATACTGAGTAATATGTTTATGGTTGAATTAGATATTGAAATACGTTTTTAACTTATTTATACATTATCTTGTTTTCAATTTCGTCAGAGTTGTACGCCACGGATAAAAGTATTTTGACTACCCTCTGACATTTTACTTTTATTTTTTTGTATACGGCTGATAATAGAAAATAATAAATAATACTATTAACTATTTAAATGCTGATTGCATCTAAATAATGAAAGCGTACGATTTTTGGAAGAGCTATTTAAAAAAATGTTCAAAGTGTACAAATTCGAATTATACATTTGTTAATAGAAAATTCATAATAACGCATTGATTATATTTTAATAGGTGTAATCGGGCGGGTGTATACCTAGTTAGGCGTTCCGGATATTTCGCGTATGCTTATCAGTAAAAAATAACGATAATTGTATATTTATGTAATGTTATCTGCACAATAATCAAAGTAGTTTTTCTGGACAAAGTTATCGTCCACTTTTCTTCCTAAATAAATATTTATGCGTAACATCTTATTTTTTACCTTATTAAATTTCATTCCGAAGTAAAGTGATCCGCAACAAAATACGAGCCTTAAATATCTTTTACTATATTATGATGTATATTTGAACCCTAAAAAGTAATTAAGTATAAGCAAACAAATAATATCACAAATAAACAGCCGGAGAATGGAGATTGAGAGAAATCCTTTGTCATTTTTCAATATGACAATGACATGGTTAATTAATCATAAACATTATTCATTTTTTTATATCAGTTTTATTAAGAGCATGAAGAGAGAAGTGCGTGTCTTTTACGTGTTAAATTGAATGAATCATATTATGCTTGTTTACTTCAATGGTAAACAAATTATGAATTATTGCTGTAGTTGATAGCACATAAATTAATGTTTTAAATAAAAAAGTTATCCCATACCACAGTCCGTGTAAAAATTTGCTTGCGCACTGGCCATTATCACTGCAACAGTAATTAAAAACAACATTTTGTTTGATGTGAGTAAATTCGCGCGCTAACGTAGGTTCGACTCGCGCGTTGGCGGCAGACTGACCTAGCGGATGGACTGTGTGTTGCGTCCTTTATAATATGGTTCTTTATAACGCGCCCGCGCAGTTCAAAGAACAAATAACAATCAGATTTGTTTTTCATATATCCAAACAACAGATACAATAGTTAAACAATATCCACGAATCACACGCGATACTCAAAAATTAAATAAAATGTTAATTAGCTACAAATGGAAATTATAGTATTTTTAACAATTTTTCAACTTTAGTCAAAAGTGATTTGTGACTTGAAATGTTATGCAATTGAAACTAGAATTCTATGAATATCGCAATTAATAGTCTATTGTGTTAGGTAGAAACTATTGAAGTCATTTCTGTTACTTGTACTCTTTGACGCCAGCGGAAGTATATTGTAACCACGCCAACGTTTCAGGAAAATCGCAATGACATGATGCGAATAACTATTACTGATGGACGATTTGTAAACAAATATTTTGGTTACTAATGATAAAATAATGATTCATTGTGATATGAGTATGACTTTTTGTTGGATTATGTGTTTTTTTTCCTAGATTTAAGTAGATATCTTGTTAAAAATGTTAAAACTATGTCGTTATTTATATATTATAAGTCGCGTGATAATGTTTTTATAATTCCTTCTATATTATGTTGTTATGACGTATAATATGAGCTTAATCGGCCCAGTAGTTAGAACAGGTAGTTTTTCTAACTAAAGATCGCGGAATCAAATACGGGCAAACGTCAAAAATTTCATATACCTAGCTGATTTTTTATTTTCGTGATATGAGGATAAGTTTTCTTCGCATATTTTTCTATACTAAAATTTATTTGCAATCAAATCTTTAACTCTGAAACCTATTAAAGTAATCTAGCAGCAATTGTTGGACTTTTCTCGTTAATAGAACGAATTGAACAGATATTATCGTTGTTGAAGAATTTGATATTTTGATCTTGACAGTGTTATCGTTCTCTCAATTTTAAGTAAAAAGTACAAAAATTTAAACAGCCTGTGGATCACTTCGGCTCCATTTCTTTGAAGTCGATTTTACTTAGTATTTAGCATTTTTACTTGAAAGTACATTTTTACTTTTATCTTCCAATTGAAATTTGAAAATTTGCATAACAAGATTATGCTACAATGGTTGAAAAGAAAAAATACTGTATTAAATTTTCTTGGAATATTTATAAATTATTAAAACAATATCAAGAAGTTAATTATGTGTGTTTATGAACTTGTCTGTAACCTTTGATAGTGTCTGATCAAAGCGTGTCATAGACAACAACTCACATTCTGTTTACAGTTCATGTAGTATGTAAAAAGGGAGCATGACATATTGTAATCATAACTGACTAACTTTTTCCTCTGGCGTGTGTCTATGCTAGTTGAGCGCCAAATATTCGGCCAAATCAAGTACTTATAAGGTAATAATTAACAAGGGAACTTTTTTATAGGTACCTTTTTTATACAACTGACAAAATTTTACTTGTTTCGGATTCCAATAACCTGTCATGACTACTGACTAGAAACTGAAAGTGATTTTAGTGTAACAGGTCTAAATTTACAGATAAAGCAATAATTGAGAAACATGAAAAAAGAACAAAATAAATCGTTTAATCATAAATTGATTAAACGACAAATGAAATAATATATTGTAAAGTTTTCTGTATAGTAGGCTAGTTCTAGCGAAATTATGAAACTCTAAATAAAAGTGATATTAGACCTGTAACGACACTTTGATGACTTGATGTGTGCAAGGTAAGGGGAGTGCAACAAAAATATATGATTACTGTTCTGATTGTCAAACCCTTGTTCTCTTGATTATTTGGCACCGTAATGTTTTTTTAAATGTCAACTTAAAGTGACGTTTAAGTTAAAAAATAACCGTATTATCTACTTTTATCTATCTAGTGAAAGAACTAGCTTATACTCAGAAATAAAACGGGACTTCAATGAAATTAATATATTATTTGCTATCATAAAATCCTTATATATCATTTGGCGCGCGATGCTCGTAAGATATTTTATAAGTCAATTCGTTTCCCGCCAAAAAGGGAACCTGTCATTATTCTTGCTTACAGATAAAAAATGTAGAATATTGTTTTTTAATATGAAAAATGACAGACACTTCAGTAATATTTAATAATAATACTACTAAATAATGCAAATCATTGTATACTTAACCAAGACAATGTTATCATTTAAAAAAAAACATTTTATTGTATATGCGTATGGGCCACCTGATGGTAAGTGGTCACCAATGCCCATAGACAATGGCATTGCAAGAAATGTTAACCATCGCTTACATCGCCAATGTGCCACCAACCTTGGGAACTAAGATGTTATGTCCCTTGTGCCTGTAATTACACTGGCTCACTCACCCTTCAAACCGGAACACAGCAATACAAAGTACTGCTGTTTTGCGGCAGAATATCTGATAAGTGGGTGGTACCTACCCAGCCGAGCTTGCACAAAGCTCTACCACCAAGTAACCCATGGTAACCCATATCGATTTGATATCGGCATTGATTTTATTGAATGTTGTTAAAAACTACTAGGTCAGCTGTTTTGTAGTTTTCAGTTATGAAAGCGTTTTTTTAATAGGATGAAAATGACACCAATTAGTTGATATTACGATGCAAAGCGTCTCCTCAAAAAAGAGAGTAGTCAGTCCAGACATAGGACGTGTACATATTGTTATTTTACATATATAATGAAATCTGTGTTTTAATAATTTAATCATAGCCAAAGTAAAACGTCTCTTAATCGAAGTCAGTTTTTAGTATATATATAAATGAATGTTTGCCTGTATGTCCTTTATAGAATCGTAAACTATGCATTTGATCATGTCATGATCTTCAGCAAGGTGTTGCGCATGAGCCTACAAAGGTTTCTGAGATTTTTTGTTTGACAGATGGCGCCAATATAATTCCAATGAATTTCATACGTGGGTGAAACCGCGGGGCACAGCTAGTTTTAAAAAAAATGGTTGTCTGTAGTCGGTTTACGGACGATAGTTTAACGTGACAACGTCATAACAAAACATTGATGAAATGACGGAGATCGAGTGAAAGAGAGATAGATGCGGCGCAAGCGTACAATGAGCGTAACGGGACAATGAGCGTAACAATTTTTCGTGCATGCAGCCAGCGTTTATCGATTTATTAGACGTTGTCACGTCAAAAGAAAGCCAAAAACAATTTCTCCGTAAACCAAGTATGTGGGTTTATTAATTTCAATTAAATAATGTGAGACCATTTAGCATTGTAGAAATGAAATTAGCCTTAAATTGTTTAACAAGACAATTTCAACGAAGACCTTTTTACCGAATTTAACGCAAGACAGAGAGATTGAGATAAAAATCGTGCCAGTATTTCGTAGAATGGAATAACGTGGGTTGCCATGAGTTGTCATTTGATCGTGTGCCGTAAGTTACAAGAGTAGTTTAAACTATTAAATAAACAGTACGGCTTTATTGTTGTTTAGTGTTAGATATGCAGTCTTCTTATTTTTATTTTTATTTTTTATCGCATAGGAAGGCGGACGAGCATATGGGCCACCTGATGATAAGTGGTCACCAACGCCCATAGACATTGCAACAAGGTTGGTGGCGCATTGGCGATGTAAGAGCTGTTAACCATCTCTTACATCGCCAATGCGCCACCAACCTTGGGAACTAAGATGTTATGTCCCCTGTGCCTGTAATTACACTGGCTCACTCACCCTTCAAACCGGAACACAGCAATAACAAGTACTGCTGTTTTGCGGTAGAATATCTGATGAGTGGGTGGTACCTACCCAGACGAGCTTGCACAAAGCTCTACCACCAAGTCTTCATTCGAATGTTAAATCAATGTTGATTGAAAGAGAGGCATCAGTGTAACTAAACACCAGCTAAATAAAATTTAACCCAAAGCTCCTATAAAATATAATATATTTAATAATAAGCTTAATACAATAAGCTTAATTCAAACTTTACTCTTGGATGGACTAAAGCGAAGAAGATTATACTTTTGTGTTCTGTGTGTGATGATACTATAAGTTTGTGCGTACACAGCTGCACTAATTATTGACACCATTGGTCAGAAATCAAGCACACGAACAGCTGATACGTGCTTAACAGACGTGAGTATACTTAGGACATGGGTGTATGTGATCCAGGTAATAAAATCTGGACTGCTACTGAGAGTTCCTTCACACAAAAATAACGCCGCTAATCAAAGCCGCTAATAGTTCTGCCACGGTTCTGGGTTCTAAAATAAGCACACATCTGTACTATCTACCTGCTACATAGGTATTTTTATTATTCTACATAATACCAATGAAACCGTGTGCTAGACAGTTCTTCAAACAGTCTGCAGATGTTTTAAATTTCAATTCAAATTACTTTATTCAATATTGAAGTATTACACTTACTTATTGATTGTCAAACTGGAAACTACTAACGGTTCGGAAAAGAAACACCCAGCCCTGAGAAGAACCGGCGAAAGAAACTCAGCGGGATTTAAAATCTCATATTGTACCACACAAGGACATAGGAAGGTATCATTTAACTGTCGTCCGGCAATTGTAGAGGTGTTGACGAATTGACACGCCGGACCTTATAGTCGTCTTTGTAACAAAGTGTGACTTATATATTAAATAATATTATGTATCTGTTTATCTTGTGATTATTGTTTTTCAATATACGCATTGATCAATGAATAGTATTTTAGTTTTAATACTGCAATTGGCTTGGCTTAGGGTGTTCATAATTTCCTGGACATACGGCGAGTCCCACATACGGGGGTATGTGGGACCCCCCACTGTTCTCGTGGAGGAAACGCGTAATGCATTTTTACAGCTTTAAAAAAAAGGTGTTCATACTGATATCGGTTTGTCAACGCTTCGTCTTCTGGGGCCTGCGGTAGGTATATGTGCATCACCAACTAACAGCTTTGTAGTGTGGATAATCTGACAGTTTCCAAACTCAGAGCCGTTAGTAGAAATAATTAACTTATTTATTGGCCTGGTCCGGGCTTTGAACCCAGGACTTCGGAGGTAAAGCATTATAATGAAGCACTATCCCAACGAGACAGTTCTCTCATAATATTTTATTAACTATACTAACTAAGTCCACATGATAAACTTTATGCTCGTAATAAATACGCCGGTGTATAAAATAAAAACATGGAGTGAATTTAGCAGTAGCGTGACCACAAAAAAGGCATCACTTTACTTATTACTTCATCAACATTTGTATAGTAATAAAAAAAACAATTGAATATGTCTATTACAATTTGTAGACACTTTTTGCTTAAATTTTTATAAATACGAAAACAATATTACTGTTCATTAATCCAAACGCCTTCTGTGATTTCGGAATATAAATATGTCCTAATGTTTTGTCATTATATACGTACGGAGGACGGGCAAAAGGTTATCCGCGTAAAGTTATAAACTCATGGTAAGTGGTCACCAGCGCGAATAGACGCATCGGCGCAGCGTGGCGCAGTGAGAAATTAACCATTTCTTGCGCTGCCAACCTTGGAAAATAATATGTTATGTCCCTTGTGCCTGAAGTAACACAAGCTCATTTTTCAAACTGGTACACAAGAACACTAAGTATTGCCGTTGGACGTTCGATTATGAGTTGACTGGGTTGTGCACCCCGGACCGGGTTGCACAAAGCGCTACCACAAAGTGAATAATAACGATTTTTGTAATTTTATTTGTAATATGTGTAAAAATTATGGAAGCATAAAATGACCTTTATTTTTATTGATGTGTTGATTGATCAATAAATGGTTTTTGAAGTGAAACCTTCTTTAGCATCGCTGTGATTTGAAAGTCGATGAAACGAAAAAGAAACAGACACATAAATTTATAAGATTTAACGTGGGAGAAAATGAGATAGGAAACATTATACAGTTGAAGCCAAAATTTTTGAAGGTTTCCCTTCTACCACGTGTGAATTTTTTTAACTTCTTTTTACCCTTAAACCATTGTCACCGTAATCCTTAAGCGAATGTTCTATGTCTATTCAGCTGTAAACAGGGATTGTTGTCTTAGGTTAAGTCTTCAGATAATAATGCGTTTAATGGTCAAGATACTAATAAACAGTGCTAGTTTATACAGTACCATCGACCCTTCCTAGTTTTCCTAAAATATTTTCATTATGTTTCACTAGGGATTTTCTTAATGTTTAATATTATCTATATTAAGTTATTGTTATACTGATTAAGTTATTTTTTTTGTGAGATTTATGATAGTGGTTAAATGTTCCAAGTTCCGCCTTCATATTCTATATAAAAAAAACAAACTCTATTTCGCATGTGTGGTATTGTTGAGAACTAATCTCAAAGTTAATTCAATAGTTATTTTCAGTCTTTTTCATCATCGACAATTTTAGTCGACGAAACGATATAATGTAATGAAAATAGTTTCAATAGTAGAGATTGATTAAATTGATATGAGATTATATGGTTTATTTTAATACGTAAAAGTAAAATAACAGCATGTGAATGTCCCACTGCTGAACTAAGGCCTCTTTTCCTTTTTTGAGGAGAAGGTTTAGAGCTTATTCCACCACGCTGCTCCAATGCGGGTTAGTGGAATACACATGTGGCAGAATTTGAGTGAAATTTGACACATTTCCTAACAATGTTTTCCTTCACCGTCAAGCACAAGATGACTTATATACACAAATTAAGTACTTGAAAATTCAGTGATGCCTGCCTGGGTTTGAACCCCCGATCATCGGTTAAGATTCACGCGTTCTATCCACTAGGCCATCTCGGTTTTTAATACGTGAAGTTTATTCTATTGTCAAATTCAGATGTTTTGCTGGATCTTGTTTGATGACTTAACGAATAAGTCTTGGCGTGTAGGCGTCATGTCTTCGACGAGCAATTGTGTCAATTTACTCCCAATAACCATGGCATTGTCACATCCTCATTACATTGACTTTAAACCAATCATTTTTATAGGACTATTTTGGGAACCAATTTGTTGCATCCTATGGTCTAGTTGAATAGAAATTAGGCTTGATTACGGCGTTATTTGTTTATAGAATAAACTGTATTCTAAATATTTCGTAATTTAGTAAGAATGAACGCATATTGTTGCTCTTTTTTTGTAGAACAGTTTCAAGATCTGTTGCGTAGTTAAGTGATACGATGTAAGACTTTCAGAGGCAACCGTTTGATGAACAAGCCGACACAATCAGGGCGAGCTCGATATAAATGATTATTATATTTATGCAACTAAATTAGCAACTTTTTTATGGAAGGTGTAAAAGCAAGTATAAGTTCTACGAAAATCATCTTGCGATATTGTAAGTGACTGGTGACCCGCGTTAAACGTCACTGCTCCAGTACCATGCTATGAAGGCTTATAAGCTGTCTCAATAAAAAACCGGCCAAGTGCAAGTCGAATTCGCGCACGAAGGGTTCCGTACCATTATCAATAAAAACGGCTAAAAAATCATGTCTGTTGTATGGGAGCCCCACTTAAATATTTATTTTATTCTGTTTTTAAAACATTTTAAAAACAGTGTACGTGCTTATATAATAATATTATATTCTCCTTAATATAAAACTGTATGAAATTAGACGCTAGTCTTGCTCTTTATTCTTGTTTGGTAGTTTAATTTCTTTCGCGTGAAATTAGACACTTAAAATCCACGTTGGAACATAATATTATCACGTAGAAAAAACTAACTATAAAGGCACATTGCTAATAAATAAGGAATTAAGGTATAACAGTCTATAATTCTTATTATTCATTTATTGTGTACCACAACTTCTATTTATACGCTTCACTGTCATATTTTTATCGTAATCCTAAAAATAATAAGGTTCTCCAGACCGATTTCGGCCACGACGGCTAATCTCAAGAGAGATTAGCCAACTGCGCAGGAGATATTATAGTGCACAAGTGTGTGCGCAAATACAGGTGCACTCTCTTTTCCTTAGCTCTCATAATCCGATGGGACGGCAATCCGACACGACCGGAAAGAGTTCAGGCGCAGGACCAACGGCTTAACACGTTAAGCCGTTGGTCCTTTCCGAGGCACGGGAGTTTACACACTTCCAGACTCCGGGCTGCTAGTGAGAATTTTTCTGACAGAAAAACCCAATAACTATTTATTGGCCCGACCTGGGAATTGAACCCAGGACCACCGAGTCTGCGGCCTTATATCAAGCCGCTAGACCAACGAGGCAATCCAATCGTAATCCTAACTAATATTATAAATGCGAAAGTGAGTTTGTTTGTTTGTGACGCTTTCAAGCTTAAGCCACTAAGCCGATTTTAAAAATTCTTTCACCAATGGAAAGCTACATTATCAGCGAGTAACAGACTACTTACATTTTGTCTATTACATTTCGCCATTTTGTGTTTGTTGTGTTTTTTGTCGTTATTGGGGACTGCGCGGGTGAGACCGAGGGCAAAATGCTAGTATAAAATATTATTGATTGTCTTTATAATTTACCTCAGCGCAGCACAGCACGCTACGTCACGGAACTTTATTTAATCGTGGATGGCTACGATGCATTGTGCTGCGGAATGCTTTTATAATTTGCATATCGTAGATAGTAAAGTAATTTAATGTCGCAAAAATCATATTGCATATATGATCGCTATGCGTCATCTATATTTATTACATGTAAAATTCTAATCTGCATATAAAAATCGAGACTAATTTAAATACAGTACAAAAATATATATAAGTAATCAGGTACTAATTACGTAGGAGTGCGCTATATTGCGTACTTCACAGTGCACACTTAACGTAACCGCGCTGGCTGTACGGCAACGACAACCTTTACTGTTTACGTAGAACTGCATGATTTTATTGTAGATAGAAAATTAAAAGCGTTTATACCATAAGCATAGAAAGTCAGTACTTACCCCAATGCCCGCAGAGGTGGCCTGACCGAAGCGTAACAGTGGTATGCATAAAGGATGTCATGACATACCTGCGGTACTCCTTTGGTGTAATTGCACTGAACGAGTCCATTTCACTCTACTTCATGTGGGTAAAACGCGTAAAACCGTTTTTCCAAGGTTTCAAGGTTTCCAAGGTTTCCAAGGACTGGTTTTAATTGACAAATTAAAAACAAGATTTTGGTTATACTATAAGCATAATACTACTCAATATTAATTATTATTCAATCATTTATTTACTAATCATATATGAATATCACAGATTATTGAAAAATTATATCTCATATTTAAGGTCAAAGTTTTATAGTGTTTTATCGCAATAAAAATACCTTGGCCTATATAACATTTTTAGTGTAGAGCCTTTTTTTATAGTATAGGTAGGCGGACGAGCATATGGGCCACCTGATGGTAAGTAATCACCAACGCCCATAGACATGGCCATTGTAAGCAATGTGAACCATCGCTTACGTCACCAATGCGCCATTGTGCCTGTGATTATACTGGCTCACTCACGCTTCAAACCGGAACACAACAATAGCAAGTACTGTTTTGCGGTAGAATATTTGATGAGTGGGTGGTACCTACCCAGACGAGCTCGCACAAAGCTCTACCACCAAGTAAACTTCATGTAATCTATGTGATTCTAAGTAGTCTTGTCTCCAAGTGTGTACATCGGTTTTCACATGCGGGCGAATCGTGATGCCGCTGTATCAAAGGCTAGTGGTTGCAGCTCCGTGTGTGGAAAAATAGTTTGTTTGTGCCATTTTGAATTTATATCACTGCGTAGAAAATATTTAATCAAATATACAATCATATATAATTTGTTATACTAATATCAAATTTATGTAATAATAATATCGAATTTATTATTATTTACATAAATTATATATTTAATAATAAAATGTAACTTATTTACAATGCATAATGACATACAGACGAGGGCTAGTTTATTTAGTATATTTTAAAAATTCATACTGGGCGCACGCGTGCTATTCAATCAAACTTTGTTTGCAACATTATTTTAAACTTTTTCCATTATGAGAATACTAGAATAATTTTGTTACAAAAGTAGAGAAACTACTACCATTAAATAATAACAAATATATTTATGACATAACTCATTATATTATAATACGCATCTAAATTGTATAAAGTATTTAACAAAACAATGTTTATTGAATCAAAGAAATGATTCATTTTTTTCGTTGTTTGGTAAATTACCATCGTCGTGCATCTATATATCAATCAATGTACCTTTTATTTTATTTATATATCTATGTAATGATAATATTATATATAAAGTGCATATGATACTTTTTATTAAGTTCCTAAATAACTGAATAAGACCTTTATACTTGTAGTGCAGCCATTACGTTGGAAAAAATGAAATATAAATAAAATGGCACAGAGTGTGTTAAGTGAAATAGTCTGTTTTTTAGATATTGTGTATGGGTTTTGAAAAGCTTAAGCTATTTGTATGAGCTTTGTGCGTCATCTTCAAAAAGGGGTTTATGTCTTCATGATTTGAAAATTGAATATTATTGTTGTGATATCTAATGAGAAAGTAAAAAATTAAGAGATCGAGGTTTTTTTTATTGCATAGGAAGGCGGACGAGCATTTGGGCCACCTGATAGTAAGTGGTCACCAACGCCCATAGACATTGGCGTTGTAAGAGCTGTTAACCATCTCTTCCATCGCCAACGCGCCACCAACCTTGGGAACTAAGATGTTACGTCCCTTGTGCCTGCAATTACACTGGCTCACTCACGCTTCAAACCGGAACACAGCAATAACAAGTACTGCTGTTTTGCGGTAGAATATCTGATGAGTGGGTGGTACCTACCCAGACGAGCTGGCGCAAAGCTCTACCACCAAGTATTACCAACACCGCCGTTTAGCACAATATCTAAGAATTACTGGACTATTATGCTTACTGGAATATTTTTTAATTCAATTTAGATATTCTTGTTTTAATAAATGATTTTAATAATATAAAAAATTGTCAAAATTATCATTGTCACGTATATCTAAGGTAAAACATACTTTACCTATATAAAATGTGTATATATTTGACTATTAATTAAAATAATTCAGATCATTTCAGATTCAGATCAGATTTGCATATAGAATATTAAGTGTGATACGACATGAGATTAATGAGTTTCCATAATCTGAAAATGTCATTTCCATGACAAAGGTTGGCAAGAAGTCACGGGCAAAGCAGCTCGATACGTTAAAACAAAGAAATAATGGTAAATTATAAAATTATGTTTTATACTACATATATAAATTAAATATTAATAATATCCTGGGACATTATTCACACACGGCCATCTGATCCCAAACTAAACAGAGCTTGTAATATGGAAACCAGACAACTGATATACTACATATACTACTTTTCTTTTTTTTTGTAAATACATACTTATATCGATAATTACACCCAGACTTAGGACAAACAGATAGGTTCATGCACACAAAAGTCTGTCCTGGGTGGGAATCGAACCCACGACCTGCGGCGTGTAAGGCAAGTGTCTTACCACCAACACCACGCCAACCGGCTCGTCAAATAAAATATTTTAATATTATATTAACTTAGAACAAAAGTTGTTGCTTATGGTGTTAGCTATCTAGTCCTGCGAGGTTGCTGGCTGGTACTTCACAAATAACTCTGTTTATAATCATATCGTTTTATCACTGTAAAGAGATACATCAATTATTCTCTATAAACTTCTCTATAAATTGTTTGTCATAATAATAAATACAAAACTATCATAGTTATGAATTATGTTCCGTCAAAGCAACTAAGGCCAAAATAATTGTAATATAAACTATATATAAAACTATAAATTAAAGTCTTCGTAATGCTTAAATCAAATCAATTTTCACCTGCAACCTCGGGTGTCGCAGAAGTCCACGGGCGGTGGTAGTCACTTTCCATCAGTTCGAATTCTTATTGCAAAATGTTTGACTTTGACGTTGAATTACAAACTAAAGTTAGATTCTTTTCTTTCGATTTTAAGTTAATTTAAGTTAATTAAAAATATTTAATTAACTTAAATTACGAATAAAAGGGATGTGAAGTAGGAAGTTTAAATAAAAGACAATAGCCATGTTATCACTTTATTTAATTTAGTAAAACTTTTGATATTATTTACTCATACGAGTATAAAACGTGACTTAAATAACAACACGTAAAGATGACATTAT
Organism: Nymphalis c-album; assembly: GCA_963151315.1. NCBI lineage: Eukaryota > Metazoa > Arthropoda > Insecta > Lepidoptera > Nymphalidae > Nymphalis > Nymphalis c-album. The sequence goes on from OY720601.1 coordinate 1,852,627, forward strand.
TTAAAATATCCATCTAAAAACAAACTAAATTATATACAGCTGAAATAGAATAAATAAACTTTTTATTTATATATTAACTTTATTTTAAAATAAACTAAAAAATAACCGCTGCTATCAAATGAATTAAATATCTTGTATTATATTAAATTATTTTTGACGAAAAAGTTTTTATGCATAAGCTTTGTTTTTAAAATAACTATGGATGTAAACTGTAAAGGATAGTAGACTCAAATTCTCAAATCCTTATAAAATATTTGTAATTAATATTAAGTATTTTATTTTTTGTTATATATTATTGTGTTTAATGTTAATGATTCAATAGTGTTGTTTGAAGTTTACTGTTTTTTTTATTCTGTGGTTTTTGTTTTTACAAGCTACTGAAATAATGTAATCAGCTTAGAGCAGTAAAAAGGTAAACTGCTATTACGGTTTAAATTATTCAATTCTTTATTAATGAATATTTTATTTCATTAAGCCCGCAAAATCCGTAGTGTCTAATTTCCTCAGATTAAATGTTTAATAATATTTGTTGGGAAATATTTTTTAACGAAAGCAAAAAGAAAATGGATGTGGTATTATATTTATTACAGAGAAAGTTACATCTAAATTGACTAGAAATTGAGATCAAATCCTTAAATATGTCATACAATTCGTATATATATATAAAGTAATTAAATATACGATTACATAAAATTATAGTTCATTTCAATAGAATTCTTACAATAAACATTGTTTAAGTAAAAAAAACTTATTATTTCATGTTTTTAAGTAATTTTGTAATAAAAAACAGATTATGTAGAACAGTAGGCTTTATGTTACATTACGTTTGCCTTAATTAAAACGAAAGTTTAGAAGTAAATATGGACATTTACGGGTTATCATTTGTAAAAATTCATTTGAAATGGACTGCACATTATAAAACATTAAATAGAATACATCGCGCTTTAAACAAGCATAGAAATCGATAAGATTATTGGAAATATAGATAAGAATCTTATATTAATTCAAGGGTAATTCTTCCCCTGTCTTATATAAAACAAACACGTATAGAATCAACGAATGTATAACGATGCCAAAACGAAGTTATAATAATTTACCGTCATTACCATTTATTCACATAGCCAGTGAGCACTGGGGGCCTTTGCGACTTGTGAACTTCTTTGCAAACTTTCCAATGTTTTTTACATTCAACATAAACACAGTCTGGTAAACATTTATAATTTAAAAATCTATGCTTAAAGTATTCTTTTGTTAAGTATCTCGGGTTGGATAAATAATCAGAGCGTCTCATACAATCAACGGCTAAATCCTTATTTTTATGCAAGTGGATGAGGCCGTGCCGTCTATCGGCCCAGTCCGGTCCACAGAAGGCCAGGGTCGTGGTGGTTGGCACCCGGGTAGCTCCCGTACGTCTCCAGATCCGATCTGCGGTTGTAAGATCTACGTACAAATAAAATTTTGAATATGGATGACTAATGTATCATTAAAGTATTTTTAGCGGTGATTTTAATGATTGTACAAAATAAGTTATGCTTTAATTCGATGCATTTGCATTATTTTGAAGATTAGTTAAATGTTATAGTTGGTTCTACGGTTTTGGCAAACTCGTCTGGGATAGGACCCACTCATCACCATATTCTAAGCCAAACAAGTATGTTTGTGTTCCGGTTTGAAGGGTGAGCTAGCAAATGTAGCCTACATGACGTGCTAGCGATAATATATTATATATAATAATAATATATAATGATAATGGACGATATTTTAGTTCCCAAGTTTAGTGGAGCATTGACGATGTCGATATTTCCTACAATGCCAATGTCTTTAAATTTGCTCCCTGAATCAATTTATGGTCATAATAAATAATAATACATAAAAACTTCTTATAAATGCATCTATTTTTAAATATAATTTTCGTTATCAAAGTATCAGTTGAAACGTAGACGCATTGAAAAGGTATCAATTGATTAACAACCATCAAAGGTTTCTGTTCATTTCCAATTCACTTTAACTGCATTCCGGAAATAGTTTCATGTATCGAGGGTAGAAATAAACTATATTTAATATTTCTATTTCACAGAATATTAATTGTTATGGCTTAAATATTTCATACTTAAGCTTGGTTGAAGATGAAAAATAAAATTACCTAAGTTCCATTTTTAAATTTCTTTGTGATATTCTTTGTATATAACATTGAACATTATATGTATATGATACTGTGGCCCTATATAGTTCTAAGTCTTATTCATACTAAAAAAACCAAAACTCTCTGATATACAATAGAGCCTAAGCTGGAGCGTAAAGCTCTAAATGTTGGTGAGCACATAGAATTTTTTTAAAGGTTCAATCCCTGAACAATTTTATTTGCTTCCCTGCTTAATTAATTTTTAATTTTAATTTAAAAATTAATGCAGTCATCCTCTGAGTGTAAATTAGACGATACAAATTTATACTGTAGATTGAAACAAGAGTTATAAAAATGTTGTTTAAGCTTCTAGTTATACATAAAATCAGGGTAAATATGTACCGAAAGTTTATATAGACGAACGTCATTCGTATGGTTCCTAATATGCCGACTGAACATCTGCTTTATATACTGTTGACATTTTGGTAAATAATGAGCATATTTTAATCGACGTATGTAGAATGAAGACGGGAAGTAGTATATTTAAGAACACATATGTGTACACTACAGTACAGTAACAGTCTGTGCATGTCCCACTATTGGGCTAAGGCCTCTTCTCTTTTGTGGAGGAAGTTCGTAGCTTATTCCACCACGCTGCTCCAATGCGGGTTTGTGGAATACACATATGTATATAAAGAGCTATCTTATAAACACTACAAATATTTAAATCTCATACGTTAAGTTAGCTAATGTAAAATAAAATAGCGACCCCGAAACACAAAAGAAACGTAGTTACATTTGAAGTCTCTTATTAATCCTAATTAATAACACAATGCAGATACAAATATAGAAAACAGAATAGCATATCTCAAAAATGATACTAGAATTTAATTGTATATATAATTTAATTTATTTTTTCTCTTTTATGCCTGTATTTTTATTCTTGTCTGTATTTTTCGTATACTGGCAACTCTACGCTCACATCGACAATCCTATAAACACGCTGCTTTCACGCACACTAATACAACAATTAAATTGGGCGTTTCTTGTTTGGTCTTATTCTTTGGTCTGAGATTGGAATATTAATACTTTATTATGTTTTTTAAATGCCAAAATAAGATGCCCACCTGATGTTTCCGGTCGGTCTGAGGGGGCGGAGGGCGTGGAGTCTTCGTATTCCACTGCCACTACCGCCACCACCTAAGACAAAAACATTGAAGTAAATAACTAGTTTATAATTTTAGATGTAAACAAACAACCCAATAAATTGATATTATAAATAAATGCATACAAATATTTAATTTTAAAATACTCACAAATTAACAAACTATGTTATGTTTTTCTTTGTTTTTACAGTAGTTTTAAATTTCATTATGAATGAAAAATGCGTTCGCTCTGCATAAAATCGATTTTTTCAATTGAATGATACAGTTAAAAACACCTCACTTTGGTTTTCATAAATTATCTTTATTACGAAAATTTTTAAGTAGGTACGTGATTTCTCACTTCGAACTGCGTACAAACGGTGACCACAACATTGCATTTAAACACACGTACTTCTGTCATATCTAGTAACTTTTACAACATCCGTCCCCGGACACATAGCTAATTAAACTTTGATTCTGAATGCGACGCCAGCAGTGGTCGTACCTGCACTCATTTCTTGGTTTGCAACAATTTCCAAACTAATGTAATAACTTGATAATATCCGTTGATGATCCGACCTTACGTTGTTGAGCGGATAATTCGTTAAACAGTATTTTGTCTTTTTCTTTCGTGAACATTCGAATTAATTTTTTATATGTTATACGTAGGTGGACGAGTATATGGGCCACATGATGATAAGTGTTCACCAACGCTCATAGACCGTGGCATTGTATATTTCTTTAAGAAAAACATCGCCAATACGCCACAAACATTGAGAACTAAAATGTTATGTTCCTGGTGTCTGTAATTACACTGGCCCTTCAAACCGGAACACAACACAATACGAGAACCAAGAACTGCTGTTTGATATGAATGGGTTGTACCTACCCAGACGAGCTTGCATAAAGCTCTACCACCAAGTAAATTAAGAATTTAATTTTAATGACAAAAAGCGACAAATCTATGTTTAATTAAACAGTTTTTAAGCAATGTTATAAGTGAGGCATATTATGTTTAGTTAACCTGTCATTTCTGTGACGGAATTATTTATTAAAAAAGTTATACTTTTAATGAAATGATTACATAATATACATATAATATGTAATGGTTGTTTAAACAGAGGCTTAGACTGTATATTTATCTTGTTATGTACATTTCTTATCATTATTATTTATTTTATTTTTATTTATTTATTACTTTTATATTTCTTCGTATGAGGCTATTTTCATAATTGCAACCAAGTTATCCGTTTCAAAAAAAGTTCTATCAAAGTTAAATCATTAAAACTAACGTCTCATATGAAGTTTGGGAAGCAATTATTTAGCCACAAGTGCGTGAACTATTTATAGTTTTAGAATCAACTCCAAGAAACCGCAATAACGTTCGTAATCGTATAAGTTTGGTCACTAAAGTCTGTGCTATTTCAGTTGGACTATTGTTCGTATTTCATTTGACAACTTATTTTACTCAATCAGCATTTAGTATAATACGGGTAAATTAAATTAACGCTTGTCACGTTAACAGTCTAAGCGAAGTGCGGCTTCTTGTATGATAACATTATACGCAAATAACGCAAACATTTTTTGAAACGCGATGCAACTTCTGGGTACAAGTAAAATATAATTTTTTAGCTGTGTTCCAAAAAAAAAACGTCTTCGCATTTATTGTTACAGAATAATGCATTTTTATGTTTTGTTATTATAGTAGACACTTTGATATAATTTATCACGAATCAATATGGGTTTTGCCCGTTAATAAGCTATTTTTACAAAATATTTTACTTATATATTTGTAGCCTTTGATTAGATTTGATTTAGTTTTACGGTTGCTTAACTAAACATGTCCATAAGTCTATAAGTCTCACAGATATCTAACAAAAAGTCTTAATTATAAAAAAATATTTTTGTGTGTTTTATACAAAAATATACTTTGTTTAAGTAGGCTGCAGTAGGAGCAGATTTGATTCGTAATTTTACAAGATCAAATGAAATTTAAAGCTACCAACGGTTCGGAATATTAATTCTATCAACTATCAAGTAGAATCGGGAAACTTTGTACATAGTTACTTTTTTCGACAAACAAGTTACATATTAATCATCATAAAGTATTAAGTATAATATATTCGTTGATTTATCTCAAATATATAACAAGGGGTCTAATTCTACTAATAAATTGTGAATTTATCGCAATCGAATCATACCGAAATCGACACCGTTTCTCCATTTTCCTATTCCGTAAATTAATTGTCCACAATCGACATAAAAGATAACGATTAAGTTTAATTCTGACTTACGGTATACCATATCATGTCAAATAGATTCTGATCTGAAGATATATCTATTGAAAGTTGGAGTGGAATTGAACCGGAAACGTATCACAACGTTATTAATTAGTAGAATTGATCCCTATTTTAGGTACTATTGAGTTGGGACTTTGGCCGTCGTCGTTGGTGTCACTATCGTGAATATTTTAGCTTAATTATATTAAATTTAACATGTGTTTATTATCTTTGTTAAATTTCAGTTAAATGATATAAATGAAGCGATAAACCTATTAAAAGTAACATAGCATTTCCGGTGGCGCGACTCGCTTCGTCATTTATACGATACGCAGTTCGGCGACCTTAAGCTTGTGACACACTGGTCGTATTTATACAAATTGTGAAAAAAAATTTATCCAAGTGCAAGATATAACTAATTTTTATATTGTAAATAAGGGTATAAATTTATACAAAATTATTTATAATAATAATCTATGCAGCTGAATGAGGTTGTTACGGTAAATTAAAGGAAAATATAGTTTTTTTCAAGCTGCTTATTTTCTGTACGAGATTAAGGATTAAGTTCAAGAGAAGAGTATTTAGCTATTAATGTTTCCCGTTCGTCCTTGGAACATCGTTTTAGTCTGTTTAGAGTTAGTGAGTGAGTAATGAGAATCGTGAAATCCAGTACCAGAATATCTAATAAAAATCAGTGACTTCTTCGTCGTAGTAGGACGCACCGGGATCGCGAATAGGTACTTAACCTGTTAAAGATGTTCTCACAAAGGAAAATCCTTTTCAAAAAAATATCAAGAGTGGGTAAAATTTATCTTTAAAAATAATACCCTTATGTTTGAAATAAAAAATACTACTCCCTAGAAATATTGTCGTAAACTGCGTTCTTTGCATTTTATTTTATATAAATTCCAAACTAGTATAAGTCTTCTCAAGATGTTTAAAAGTACTGTTTCTGTTCTTCATAATTGGTATTAATAAATAGATGACATTTTATATGATACACAAGCGATCGTAATTCAAAAAAGGCTTAAATATATCCAAATAAAATGATAATTTATAATAGACTTACCGATTTAGCTATACATTTTGTTTAGATGTGATTAGTTAAGACATGTTATTTGCTTTACTTCGAAAGAAAAGCAAATCAATAATAATATTATATCCTGGGACATTATTCACACAAGGCCATCTAAACCCAAACTAAGCTAAACTCGTACTATGGAAACCAGACAACTGATATACTCACATATACTAATTCTTTTTTGTAAATACTTATATACTTATAATTCTATTCTCTTTCTATTTTTGTAAATCAAATAGAATTACAAGAATCTGCTTGTAACCTCATCATGATCACTAATGCGAAAGCTGAAATTTAATGATGGAGTATGATTTAAATTTTCTGAAATATCTATAAAATAACTTTTTAGTGCAAGTACCTTAAAATAAACAGTTGAAATCTAAGATGCTCCCATGTTCGTTTTGAAACATATAAATTGTAAACAATGGTAATATCCCAGTGTGTTTCCATCTTTATTATAATTCATCTCGACCGCGCCATAGCACGCTACATGTGTATCAATTAGACTTGTTTGAGGTCAACAAGTTGTAAATGGGAAGTGGGAAAAACTGAGCATCCTTTATCTAAAGACAATATCGTATTGTTTATTCCGTTCTCCTTGTGAGGAAAATGTTAAGGCTCATTACACACATGTCACAATGAATCATATGGATTTAATTATACAGTGCAACCTAGATATGATAAAACTTAAGGGAATTAGAAAATCTTCCTTATACCAAGAAACTGGTTACAATGATGTTTGTTATATCGTTTGGGTTACTCTACAATCGTTATAAAAAGGTAAGTGGTACGTTTAAATACTTAATGATTCATTTTCTTTCCCGCCATTGCAAATCTTATATTTCGTATTATATACAAGAATTGTTTAAAATGCATTTAGTATTAAAAGATGAGATTGTTAAATGTTTTGTGAATTGAAACTTCTTGAAACGATTAGAGTATATCTATTTGTACATATGACTCGCCACTATATTTTTACTATTTCTCGCTTCGCTCGGGTTGAATAAGGGTCACAATGAAATGTTTATATCGTAATACATATGACTCTAATTGTTTACTGGCATAATTATGTTATATCACATGATTTTTCGATATCTTTAAAATTTATCGTTGTCATATTTAAGCCAGTTTACAGATCCTAAATAAAATTATACACACTAAATCTTTCTCGTGAATTACTTAATGAAAACTGTATGAAAATCTATTCGATAGTTTTTGAGTTTATCGCCTTCAGACAAACATACAGATGTGGGGGCGGGGAACTTTGTTTTTTTTAATGCAATGGTTTCAATTTGTTAAGATTTAGTTTTTAGATTAGTACTACAAATTACAAGGATAAAAAAACTGATTTATATTTATATTTTTTAAATAATTATGTTACTAATGTTTTTAAACGAAATGAAAACATTGAAATATCTTCAGTAAATCCTTTTTTTATCGCTATAATAATAATATAAATATATAATTTAATTTTTAAAACTGTTCACACATAATAGGAACGATACTGATATAAAGAATATTGGTTTCTTAAAGTTATTCATGAATCTACATACTTAATAAAGGCAAATGGACCACCTGATGGTCAGCTTTCATCACCGAGTCCGAGTATAGACATTGGCGCTGTGAGAAGTTTTATCTTTTCCTTACACCGCGAATGAGTGAGAGAGAAAGAATGATTTTTGGGAACTAAGACGTCGTCTTTTGTGCAACTACGTATTCTGGCTCTAGCCTTCTAACCAGGACACAGGAAATATAGTCTATAGTGTATTGATGAATGGTGCTAAAATAAATCATGAGTATGATTCTTAGTTGCGTTTAACCAAAACCTTAAATTTAAGTTGTATTTGAGGTTATTTTCATCAAAACGAAACGGCACAAAATGTACGCTTTCAATGAGTAGATTTGATAGTTTGGAATTTAGTTTGATCATAGCAAGACTGTTTTAATTTGAAAAACTTTAAGTCGCTGTTTAAGCATCATTTAATTTCCATGTGTTTAAATTATAACTTATCTCGTGCTCGGCTGTGAAGAAAAACATCGCGGTAATACCTACAGGTGTCGAATATCTGACACCAACCCACTTTGAAGCAGCGTGATGGAGTAAGCTCCAGAATTTCTTAAATGAACAGCTTGCCTTAGCCTATGTGGTATTTACATCCTGTTACTTTCATTTTAATATTTTAAAACTGTACGGCAAAACTTACCAGAAGTAGCATGTACTACAGTAGGTGGTTCCTGGAACAAATTAGATCTTTGCTGCGGGGAGAGTGAGGCCAGCGTCTCCAGGTTGTCCCTCAGCGTGTCAAAGAATGAACCCACATCGTTGAGCACTCCTGGAACAAATAATATCTTGTACATATTGTATAGCCAACCAAATAAATCTTGATATTTGGATCACAAATGTGTTTATCAATCAATGTTATGTTACAATGAAATGAAATTAGACAAAAGTAAATGTTGGGCGATTTATTGTAAATTCTAACTGAGGTTATTTTTATGTACTCTATTGTAAAACAGTTGAAACCATCTAATTAAAATTGCCTTCCTTTTTAATAATTTTATTGATCTGATCTGTACAACTCCACACCGCTCTATTAAGCTATAGCATGTCCTTCTCGCAAAGGTTGTCTGAAAAAAATCGCTCTCTTAGCGATAAGACCGCCTTCTGTGCTACCGGAATATATATATTTTTTCCAATACTGTATGTTTCTGTAGTTCTGTGTGTACAATAAAGCTATATGCTTTAAATAAATAAAATAAATATAATCGAGACATTAAATCAACATAAAAGCAAATAAACCATCCAAATATGTATATTTGTGTCGTATGCAATTCACGTACTTAGACCTTGGAGTAATGGCGCAAAAACATTTCCATGAGACATAACACCCCGACTTATTGTCTCCACTGGTGACAGTTGGGCTGGTTCATTCGCGCAGAGAATCGGAATTGCGTATCAACGAGGAAACGCTAGCCATTATTTAATATCTTTGATATATATATACAGGTTGTAACGAAATTCGTGTCCGACCCGTGAAGTGGTTATTAGGTATCGTTAGTCGGTTCTATTTATGTAATATTTTTTTAAATTTGAAGCAAAATGTTACCCCGAATGAAATTTAATTTGACTAAATAACGACAATTATATTGCAACACAGGCGCGGGCGTCAGCGCTCGATAGCTCTTACCTATCGGGTAGGTCGAACACGAGGTCATGACCTCAATTGTCCATGAAATATTCGTCATTAACAATTGAAAATGACAATTAATATTTTTTTATGAGTATTTTTTTTGCATAATATTTCATTTTTTTTTACACAAATAGAACCGACTCACGATACCTAATAACCACTTTACGGGTCGGACGAGACGAGTCGGATTTTGTTACAGCCTGTATATATATAAACATGTGTGCATTTCACACGTGGTAGAAGTGAAACCTTCAAAAATGTTGGCACTATGCCTTGGTAAACACGAGTGCAGGGTGGGAGGGGGCAGAGCACAAAGAGAACCACGATCATAAGAAACACTGTATAATACGTCCTATCTCATTTTCTCCCACGTTAAATCTTGTGAATTTATGTGTCTGTCTCTTTTTCTGTCGCTTTTTCGTTTCATTGACTTTCAAATCACAACGATGCTAAAGAAGTTTTCACTTCATAAATCGATATTTTTGACACCTATTCGAGTTGTTATTATCGATATCATATTATTCATATGTTTATTAACACAATGAATATAGATTAAAAATTAATGCAAGTGATTCTGTCTTGATATTGGATGACAAACAAAACTATAAATTAATACATAATGACTTGTTTGCCGACGATAGAATTAAGAGATCAACTTAAGTCATTACATAAGATTGTTATTCGTTTGTCTTCATCAAGAAAGTATATAACCTAAGCTTTATATACCTAGGCTTGTTTTCGTATTACTTTGTTTTTTTTTTATTGATGTCAATTATGAACTTAGACATTAGGTGGAGGTGAGGTGATATCTCAGTTACTTATTAGTGACCACTGTTGTTCGCTCTGCTTCAGTCCTAGAAAATATATGGGGCGGCTAAATACAACAACGCGAGGGTCGATATTATGACTTATTTAAAAGATAAGGAGCAAGATCATAAAGGAGTCCCTCAAAAAATCTCTTAAGAGACTCCACTTGGTCTATATATTTTAATCTATCCTATATTTTTATATGATCCGATGGAACGGCACATTCAATACAGCTGGAAAGGTCGTGCGTAGAATCAACGGGAATGTTATCTCTGCCATCTCACCTAATCTCTCCTCATCTGCCATACCAGCATGACCTGAGGTTCGAACTCAGGACCAAGTTACATAGAGCTTTGTAAGCTCACCACTAGAATACAGCCGTTTTAAAAAAAAACTTATCAATATTAGAATACTATTCTTAATATGAATGTAATAAAATAAAATAGGTAAATAAAAATAAAATAAAAACTTGAAACCGTAACAGTTATTTAAGTAATGGAGCCGTGATCGACGTTGCTTACCGACGCCGACAAACGGCGTGACTGCCTTACCGAGGGCGGGCGTCGGCTGCCGTCTCCAGCGAGCGGCGTTTAGCGCCGTTGCCACTGCCGAACGCTTTTCAGATCCCACCCTGAGAAAATAATGTTAATTTTAAAAATTGAATTCGAAAATAAAAAACTAGAAACAAAGGAGATATCGCTACTGCCTTATACTAGGAAAAAATTAAGTTCAGTTATTTCAGTGTTAATTGTTTTAATAAAGCGAAGAACTAGAGAATATATAATGAGTAATCTTAAAAGTACAATTTGAAAAAATAATATTTAAAAAACTTAATTTTCGTTTTAGTTAAATTTTCACGAACAGAAATATTTTAATTAAAAATGTTTAAATGTAGGTACTCAAAATAATCAGCTGTAGACAATATGAAGAATTAGTGGCCGCGCAACCACTAGTTAACCACTTATTAGTTACTGACAATCAGAGACGTTGCTAGTTAAGAGCGCGTCACACACCACGAATAAAAATGTCTTAGTATCAAAATTATTGCTATAATAACTGAATACAAATTAAGTTAGTATTCAATAGAATATTAAATACGGCGAAGCGGTGATTATTTATTTTCATCGTATTTTATGATTGATGTATTATATCCCTTGAGACCGAGTACGGAACCTCTACATATTAAGCAACCTTTACCACCTCTGTCTGAACGCGATAAACAACTCCCGAATGGGTTTTGATATGGTTATAGAAGAACGCTTTAGGTGTATGATAAACGTTTTGTGTGCAACTGGCTGAAATATAACGACTGTTGAAGTAGTCGGAAATAATCACGCCGACTGGAAGATTTACTGGCGAGCGACGTGAAATCCAATAGTTATAAGTAGCGAAACCGGAACGCATAGCTAGTGAATAATAAACACTTTTTACTCATTTTACTTGGTGGTAGAGCTTTGTGCAAGTTCGTCTGGGTACGTACCACCCACTCCTCAGATGTTATACCGCAAAACAGCAGGAGTTGTTATTGTTGTGTTACGGTTTGAAGGGTGAGTGAGCCAGTGTTATTCCAGGCATAAGGGACGTAACATCTTATTTCCCAAGGTTGGTAGCGCATTGGTGATGTAAGTGATGGTTAATATCTCTTACAATGCCAATGTCTATGGGCGTTGGTGACCACCATCCTATGCAATAAAAAAAATAAGTGTATAAAAACTCGATAGTGCCTGCTCGGGCTTGAAGCTGCAATCTTCGGTTTAGATTCACGTGTTCTTACCAATAGGCTCTTAGCTATCTTAAGCTACAATAACAAACAATAATACAGTATATTGTGTGACGCATTTAATAGTGTAACGAGTTTTTAATAAGAGCCGTTGTGCGATGACGAACACAAGACAAATTAACGAGTTGTTAAAGTAATTCGCAGAAGCTTCGTGTGGTTTATTTTAGTAAAATTGGGGCAAAAATATAAAATATAATACTTATTAAATATATATATATATATATATATATATATATTCTAACGAGGGACACAAGCCTTCGGTATCCGAACAGTTTTTGGGCTGGGGTTTTTTAGTAAAATATTTAATAAGACTGCAACGAGTATGTATTAGGAAACTTTCTTAGGTAAAATAAATTGTGGTGCTGCTTATATGCTAATTGGCGTTGATCATTAAAATATAAGAAGTCTTCAAAAAGGAAGGTTACCTACCTTTTACACATTAGTAGTTACGTTTTCTTACCTCATAACATCATCATCGTAATTCTTCGGTTCTTCATCATCTTGACGCTGACGGATCATCCTGGGGTAGGACGGATAGTCCAGGTCCTGTTCAACGCGAGATCTGTCCCAGGTTTTGTCCCGGTTTTGAGCGCTCTGTCCTAACCATGGTTTCTCCAGCAGATTTATTAGGTCCAGATTCTCAAGCCTGTAGTCTCTGTTTTGAGCGGCGGTGAGAGTGGCACCTGGAGGTAGAATTATAATATAATACATATAGGTACATATATCCAATTATATAACATAAATTGGTTTTCAAAATAAATATGTGTTTATATACGTGTCTATTTGTATATTATTTATTTGAGCATTATAGTATATCATTAACAAGATGTGAACGATAATAACTGTTTTAGTATAAAACTGTGGTGCAGTTATTAACGCCCGCTAACAAAGCGACATTGCTCTATTTTTTAAAAACATTTAAATAGAACAAATTAATAAAAAGGAAATATTTAAAATTCCGCAACAGAATTCAAAATTAACAGATTACAAAATTTCTGTACTGTATGTATAAAGTATGAAACGCTGTAATTTACTCTTGAATAGATCAGGGATATGTTATCTGTAATTATGTAGTATTAGCATATGTGTCATGGTTATTATTATATATAAAAACCGATATTGTTTTAAGTAAGTGAGTGACTTAATCGTGCCGAATCTTTATATTTAAATTCTTAATTAAACTTAATTGCGTACAAAATTGTGTCGAACGCTAATCTCAGTTAAATTGTAATTTCATTGGTTCAGTTTAATTGTAATTTAATTATTGACGCTTTATATAAATATGGTTTTAGATGAAATAACTGGTTCACGCGTGGATTTTTTGCTTGAGAACAAGACTTATCAAATTGAAGCAACATTGTTTATTTCTTTTTGTATTTAATAATTTTATTTTAAACACATTTTACATTTTTTTTATTTTTAATTCAATTGTAAAATAAATAAAAAAGGAAACATAAATAAAAAATAAAATACTCTAATAACTAAAATCAGACGACCATGGAATGTTTCAAAACCCATGAGCCCATATTTGAGCATTTATTTATTGTTTAATGAATTCGTCGCTTTCAATTAGAGTATGAATCAAACCTTTCCTTGAAGTTGCGATATTGAATGCGTATTTGATTGACATTCCTTTCGGACGAGATTAAAAAATGCCAGCGGAAAAACTGAAAACGGATATTTCAGTTACCAACGTTGAATCAATTTTAATTGAACCGTCAGTGACTGTTATTCATACATATTTATACTTTTTGTTCATTAACTAATATCAACTCAAATATAACTATGTGAATGTGAGCATCACTGTTATCTTGAGAAACGATTACTCCGTTTTTAATTACACTTTAGCTGTAGCATTTGAGTTAGTAACAGACGGAAGATTTTATGAAACTAATTTCTTATATATTTTATAAGAATACGTGGATTTAATTTAGTAATAAAACATCAAATTTATAATATTATTACGATAACTACATATAACAATAGAAAATGAGAGTGTGAAATTGCTAATTTAAAGATAAAACTATCAGCATGAATAATGCCACTGACGACAGTTCTTTACCCATAATACAAACAATGGTTGTATATCCAAGTGTCTATGTTTTCTAGAGCACGTGTCGCGTCGTCGAAGATTAATGATCTGTTGTAAATTTTCAATTTGTTGAAAGAGTTTGTTTTAGAAAAAACTATACTCGGCAACCTCACGATCACATTTCGTATGAGAACTGTTAAACACGGGTGCACTCAATGAATACCAACTATTGGAGCAGTTTATTTGATAATTAGGTATAATCATTTAGACACTAATCTTAATAGTAAGATATCTGAATAAAGGTGGGTACATAAAGCTAGTAGATTTTTACCCACTTCTTATTTTGTGTTATCGATTTGAAATAATCCGAATCACATAATTATACGTAATTGTTTTTGCCTCGTTGGTCTAGTGGCTTGATATAAGGCCGCAGACGCTGTGGTCCTGGGTTCAATTCCCAAATCGTGCTAATAAATAGTTATTGGGTTTTTCTGCCAGAAAAATTCTCAGTAGCAGCCCGGAGTCTGGAAGTTGGAAGTGTGTTCACTCCCGTGCCTCGGAAAGCACGTTAAGCCGTTGGTCCTGCGCCTGAACTCTCTCCGGTCGTGTCGGACTGCCGTCCCATCGGATTATGAGAGCTAAGGAAAAGAGAGTGCACTTGTGTTTGCGCACACACTTGTGCACTATAATATGTCCTGCGCGGTTGGCTAATCTCTCTTGGGATTGGCCGCCGTGGCCGAAATCGGTCTGGAGGACCTTACGTAATTGTAACGAATATGTGATTAGGATGATAATGTAGCTAGATATTCAAGATGAAGCAAGGAGGTGGATAGTGACACAAAGTAACTACTCAATGGCTAGTAAGCCAATCGAGTTTGGGCTCATTTAAAATAGATAGCTTCAAATCAGCAATGATACCAAAATCAACATCTTTGTTTATATAATACTGGGGAATATGGGGACAAAATGTAACCTATGTTACTCGCTGATAATGTAGGTTTAATTTGGTGTTTGTTTTTTAAATCAGTTTAGTGGTTTAGGCGTGAAAGCCTTACAAACAAACAGATTCACATTCGCATTTATATTATAAGTTGGGATATAGTAAAACGTTCATATTATATATTTTTTATGAAAACAGATACTGAGAATTCTTACCATAATTGGTAAGTTTATATGAAAAACGAGATAATTTGCGCAGAAATTGATTTATTGATACCATTTTTCTAAAGCCATTTGTCACAGTCAAATTACAAGGGTTAAGGCCCTTATCCGTGTAACTGATATTTCGTCGGCCGTTCACGTCTTCGCCAATTATATTTTTTTAACAATACAATTTTTTTTATAGCATAATAGGCGGACGAGCATATGGGCCACCTCATGGTTAGTGGTCACCAACGAAAATAGACATGGGCATTGTAAGAGATGTTAGACCGATGTAGAGACCATTGCTTACGTCGCCAATGTGCCACCAACTTTGGGAACTAAGATGTTATGTCCCTTGTGCCTGTGTGTGCTTTATATATTCGTATAGATTTATTAAAAAAATTATATTAACAGTGACAGTGGATGTTTCTTTTCGGCCAGATTACAATAAATTATAATTTTCTTATTATTAATCTATAACATTATTAATGTTTCGATATAAGTGAAATTGTATTTCTATAATAGTATGAAATAAGAATGAATCTTTGTGACGATAGCAAATTCTATTGAACTGTTATATTTCACGCAAAAATATATCTCAGCGTAAAATTGCTTTCAGAGTCATTCGACTGTTTACGTTGAAACGAAATAATTCCTCAGAATGTCGCTTAATCTATAGTCATAATATATCGAAGGCAATGTTGACTACCCGATTAACTAACATAGAGAAAAGTTTAAATACATAGTTGCCAGCCTGTGAATGTCCCTCTGGGCTAAGGCCTCTTCTCCTCTTTGTGAGGAGAAGGTTTTGGAGCTTATTCCACCACGCTGCTCCAATGCGGGTTGGTGAAATACACATGTTACAGAATTTCAATGAAATTTAACACATGCATGTTTCCTCACGATGTTTTCCTTCACCGTCATGCACGAGATGAATTAAAATTACTAATTAAGAACATGAATATCAGTGGTGCTTGCCCGGGTTTGAACCCACGATCATCGGTTAAGATTTACGCGTTCTTACCACTGGGCCATCTCGGCCCGGCCGGTCGGTTTATTTAAATACATAATACAAACATTTTTCGAAATTTATACCCGGAAATGTGCATCACTAGTGTTAAAACAATATACTTCTACACACAATTAAAATTTAAATATTTAAACATGGAAGACATATTTTTGTTTTTTTTTTCAGACCGATAATCAAGAAAACGAAGCTAGAAGCTGCGTCTCGAGATTAGTTATCTCATAAAGCGATTTATTCCGGGAACTTTGTAAAGGTACCATGAACCTAATATCCTTGACGAATAAAAGATTCATTGAAAGAGATCACTGGTATTTAAGAGTTATGAAACGATTCGTTATTAAAACTATTTATAAAGGCATCTTTATTGAAACGATATTTAATGAAATTTTAATCTAATATTTTACTATTTATTGAACTTCACGTAATTAGTATGTGTGGGTTAAATCTTGGAATTGATTTCAAACCAGTTTCACGCATTGAGCGTTTTTTTGCGCTATAAATACGCTGTCATATAATTTAATCAATATACTATTACATAAAAAGATATCCCTTGTTTATTAATATGTTTTAATTTTAAACATAACAAAGTAAAAGTAACTCTCTCAAAATTATATTGCCAAATTAATGAGAACTTAAAATGAATAATGTTTCATTTATCAATTAATAAATGTAAAAAAGTGTCTTGACGTCATTATGATTTATGTTTTTTTGTAAAAGAAACCTTAATAGTAGTACTTCATACACGACATATATGTATCGTATGTACGGCCTTTAGTATTAATTCCTAGAAGAAGCCGAAGAAGAAGAAGAAGTAAGAGCTAACTTATATATAAAAAATATTTTGAATGCGACTGTAGTCTTTCTACACTCTTAAGAGCTCGACTTAGGAGAAAATTTATATTGATTTAATGTAGAATTCAATATAAATTTTTAACTTTGCACTTATTTACTATAAGGAATAAATATATTTTCTAACACCGACGTACGGCGATACATATGCACATGCATGTGTGCCTGAGCAGACTTCGACACAGACAGTGTAAAAGCTCTATCTGCAATATACAGAACAACTTTCATAATTAAAACGCATCTGATTGATAAATTTTGGGATTCATTAATAAATAATTAAATGGATTTTTTCGGAAGTCACAAATATATTTCTTTTTACGCGTCTGTTTAATAAAGGAGCCTCGTTGGTCTAGTGGCTTAATATAAGGCCGCAGACTCGGTGGTCCTGGGTTCAATTCCTAGGTCGGGCCAATAAATAGTTATTGGGGTTTTCTATCAGAAAATTCTCAGTAGCAGCCCGGAGTCTGGAAGTTGGAAGTGTGTACACTGCCGTGCCTCGGAAAGCACGTTAAGCCGTTGGTCCTGCACCTGAACTCTTTCCGGTCGTGTCGGATTGCCGTCCCATCGGATTATGAGAGCTAAGGAAAAGAGAGTGCACCTGTGTTTGCGCACACACTTGTGCACTATAATATGTCCTGCGCAGTTGGCTAATCTCTCTTGAGATTGGCCGCCGTGGCCGAAATCGGTCTGGAGGACCTTATTCTTAATAAAGGAGTGTAATGTTTCATATGTATGTGAATTTGTGCCTGACCAGTTTTGAATATATGGAGGTATCGTTAGAAAACTTACATAACCCTGCGTGTCACTATCTATATTAAAAAAAAAACAATATGGCGGTAGTTTTGCTCCATTTTCATTTCATGAATATTATTTTCAATTTTTGAACTTTATAGTAATTTAATCAATAATAATGTTTAATGAATAATATTCAATACCTACTGAAATGGCCTCATGTCATATTTAATTATTCAACTTAATTTTGAAACGTATAGGAAGTAAAATTACTTAATGATTGTGGTCGTACGTCAAACATTTTATCCTCAAAAAATTGTCTTTGATATTTACAAATTCGATTTTTATTTACATTGATAAAAGAGTACTACCACGCCATAGCATATGGCGAGCATATGGTCAGCATTGTCACGTTTGCAGGCAATTTTATGGAATATAAATGATAAATATTGGTCCAAGTCACTAGCAGTAGTTTCATTCCCAATTCAGACTCCATACTGTCATATTCGAATGATTACGTGAACACAATAAAACAAATATCTTTGCGATATCATTCCAATGATATTTTCCTTATGACGAACTATTTCGAACTATTGTTCTTGAATTAATTGGATGTAATATCATAATAGATAACAAAAAACGTATGATGTATGTACATCGATTGTATTAGGAATCGATCTTTTGTATATTATAGAATTTCTTTTGAAATTATTCTATAATAACAAATCGTATTATAGAATAATTTCAAAGCTAGAATCAGACATCTCTCAACGATAAGTCACGTGGTCATTCTCATACACTTGTTTAGTTTTCTATTAGCATTTACAATTGTAGAATGTCAAATTGGCTAGGGTCACAGATCCGTCCGTCTGGCATATACATTTTTTTTTAAATATATACGCAAGCGCTTGACATCACACCTTATGGGAAGTGATCATACAGCCTAAGGTGGAACGCGCTTGCCTA
The DNA here is from genome assembly GCA_963151315.1 of Nymphalis c-album. Taxonomy (NCBI): domain Eukaryota; kingdom Metazoa; phylum Arthropoda; class Insecta; order Lepidoptera; family Nymphalidae; genus Nymphalis; species Nymphalis c-album. Next base: position 1,871,781 of record OY720601.1, read on the forward strand.
GAAGGTGCCTATTCACTCTAGACTTGAAGGTACCCATGTCATAGGTGGTGGGAAATACTTAGGTCGGAAGGGTATTCCAGACTTCGGCGGTGCGTATTAGAAACGAGGACGCAAATCGTCTCGTACGTGTTTTAGGTGCGTCATACAGCTAGCACAACAGCCAAACCTGTTAATCAGAAGCCACTACTGACTATCGACTTTGTGTGAAGTATAAGCTACTATCTACCTGTCCCGGACTCGTACGGATAGAAAAATCGTCTACATGAAACGTTTATTACATTAGTATGATTTTTTCGAACCTCTTCAACGATCATCGTCATATTTCTCAACTCATAACTCAAATGGATTGAATCATGAGCAATCATGATTCAATCCATCAATTGGTGCCGTATGAAAAAGCGCTTAATAGCAAAAATGCCGCGGGATGTCTTTGTTCTATAATATTTACTGATTCGTTATAACGCAAATTCGCAAATACTCAGGATGTTTTTCCTGACGATGGTGCTAATCAAATGAGCTAATGGAATATAATCTAACTTAAATTTCATTTAATTAAATTAATATGTGTGTGAAGTGCAGACTGCAGAGTATCGTGACTTTATTGACTGCCTCGTTGGCCTAGCGGCCAGTGCCTGTAGTGGTGGTGTCGTGCCTTTTCTACTTTAAATGTATTAAATTTTAATGCAACCTTATATTTATTATTATTTTGTTAAGATTCATTATTTGTTTTTTAATATCATAATCTAAAAGACATGTCTTGGAATAGTCGTATCCAAGTTTATCATATATGATAGTGAACTTACACATCATTGGGAAATTATTAAGATCTATAATGTGTCTTTTCTTACATTTAAGTTTAAACCACAAAACAAAAAGGAGCAGATTTGTCTTTGATATTTAATCTCAAAAAGTTTTCTTTTGTTGTCTCTGGTATACGAGGTATTCTATCCGTCATTAAAATGATTAGAACTGAAATCAAACCAAAGTATTGTTCGTATATAATTATGATAAACTGTAAAAAATAAGTATTATCCTTACTATTTCAAGCGAACGAATCTTCAAGAAAATCCGCTTGGCTTAATAAACTGTAATCTGGATCATCATGGCTGTTGCTTTTTTATTATGTAACACGATTAAAGAGAAAAACTATGTTATATTTTGTAAATAATATTAGAATATATTACATTATCTTGCTTAATAATGACTCTTACCTTCCAGCAACCTGTTCCGACATACTTTTGATGAAAGAATTTTAAAACAATAAAGGTTTTTATTTTACTTTAAAAATGATAGATGAAGTCCAGTATTTGAAACAGGAAATAAATAAATTAATTGCTATAGTTTCTCAATCGGAGTAACTTTTAAGGAAAAAAAGGATTGTTTTTCTTATATAAATTAAACAAGGACAACGTCCCTTGGTTTCAAAAGGCTCGGAGGTGGCCTTTGATTTATGTATTTTAAATTTCGCTTCAATTTGCACAATTTTGTTGAGTCTAGTGTCCACATAATGGTTGGACAATAACCATAATAAAATAGATAATTTGAGGAAAACATATATGAATTTTCATGTTTTGATTTTTAATCTCTTTTTTTATTGACAATAACTATCAAACGTAAAAAATATCCGATTGTCAAACGGATGAGGAAAGTAACTGAAAAAAATAATAATTGAATACCATTGCAAATATCCTATATTTCCAATTGGAAATATTTGGAAATATCCAAAAAATTGTTTCATATAAATGTTGTAGTATTATATTATGTGTATATTTTGTCTTCTTTATTTTATTAGATTATATTTTTAGTCTATAGAAAACTATGCCATACCTGCGATTCAGTTGAACCTAAGGGCACATTTGTTTAAATAATGCATACTAAATTAAAATTTCGCATACCTACTAAATTTGAAATACTGGCGTTCCAAATAATTAAGTCTCACTTAATATTTGAATGATGTTTCGGTAGTCGGCCGTAAGAGACAATAAAATATAAGATTAACAAATTTTAATATCTGTTTTAATTTACAACTGTGAGAGATCGCTATAAGCGATAAGACCGCCTTAGCGCACCATCTCTTGATTAGCTGTATCGTTTTACTCTTGTGTTTTTTTATATGTTGTGTAATAAAGTATTGAATAAATAAAAAATAAAAAGTTCTCTGTGGTTATAAAACATTTGAACGTTATTCAGTAAACCTATAAATCTATCCTTTATCATTGGTAATAATTTATTTGTCGGTATTCTCCAATGCTTATAATCCGTGATTTAAATATGTAATTTTGCATTAAATTATTAACATCTTAAAGAAAATTATAGTGATTGTAGAATACGTTGATAAACCCCGAGATTATAGGATTATTTTAACGTTTGAAAAGGATTAGCTTTATTGGTTTTGAATATAATTAAGAAAATAAATGCTACACCTATCTATATAGAGCGCATGTCGTTAGTAATGGGAGAAGAAATTTCTAGACTAAATAATATGATAACATAAAATGTTACTATAGTAATAAATTAAATAAAAAATGTTATTGTATTAGATATCAATTCTTATTTTACTTTATCTATATAATATTGAGGTTACCAGCTATCTTTAATTAATTCCAATGGATTCATAATGATGTCAGTTTTGATAATTGCGTGGGATGATTAATAGGGATGTTGTAAAGCTGATCCAATGATCTAAATACTTTGTAAGTTTGTAACTTTACTTAAACTTTATTGGATCACAGTTTATTTTAGAATTAATGATGATAATGGCTCATTGGATCTATAATCATATAGGATTGGACTTTAACGCTGATTTTAAAGTTTGTACCGGACCATATATATATGTTTGTCGTGGTCCGTGTCTATGTGTATCAGACACACACAAACACAACTTGTGTTGGTATCAAAGAACGATAAATAAGGTATAATCTGTCTTGATTTATATGAAAAACTAAATCAAATAATATATTTTATAAATTTAATTGAGATTTAATAATATGATAAAAATTTAATAGTAAATATGTATAAAATAAATATTTGTGAACGGGTTTAATTTTAAAAAAAGGACACGTTCCTAATTTGTGTCTAATAAAAATAAAAGTTCAAGCGTTCAAGTACGTTTACGTCAGTCGTCTCAGCCGTATGGTTGAACTGTTGAACTGTATATTCTTTATTATGTCTATAAAAGTTAGTCAAACGATTAAAAAAAAGCTGTTATAGTAGGTAGACCCAAGTAATTCTTCGCTCGTAAATAGCAGGAATACTTTGTCTCAGCTTATGGACATTTTTGTCTTCATATTTTATTTACACAAGTTTATCACGTCATTAAGCTGGACCAGAATAAAACGTATAATAAAACAGCGGGTTGTGAATTTATATCACAGCAATCACTTACAGACTTTTTCATAATCCTAATGTAAGTTAATAATTTATCCGTGCAACAAAACAATGTTAGACCTAAAGTCTACGTTAGACTTTAGTCATGTTTTTATATAAGATTGGGTAACCATGTATAAGGCAGACCTGATGGAAAGTGACTACCACCGCTCGCGACTGCAACACCGGAAGTTTGTATTTTTGTAATCTGACGTGAGCATTTTGTGAACAGCAAAGTTTTTTTTTTAATATTATGTACTTGTATCTCCTCATACATGTGCCCCGTGAGTTAGGTGTATCTTGTATGCGCGTGTGTGTATTTCAATGTACTTGCACCGTTTTATTACCAGGCAACATCCCAACCTAAATATTGGGGTTGATGTTAGAAAATTCACGTAAAGATCTACTTGTACGAAAGAAATACACACTTCTAGTGATTAAAGCGATTTCCTAGCATAGATTCAGACGCCTTGAATTCAGAGAATTACGCTTCTCTGAATAATGGAACTTGGATTCAATTACAGGACTCGATATGTTTTTAATTATTCTTCTTTTTTGTTTTATATAATTACAATATATAATCATGAATGTATTTTTTCTTTTGACGTGACAACGTCTTATAAATTGGTTTGCCGGGTGACACTTCAAGAAACTGCGTTACGCTCCGCTCACGTTATGCGCTCACAATGAGAGCGAGTGAGAGGCACGCGTCCCTTCCACTCGGGCATGGTTAGCCCGCCTAAGAGCGAGAGAGACAGACATAAAAAGTGAAATTCAGTGCGAGATTCTTTGTATAAATTAATGTTTTAAATATAATTCTTTGTATAAATAAATGTTTTAAATTGTTACTATTATTTCATCCTTCTTCCTACTATACGAATGAATATTCATAATGAACATTAAAATTATTTTACCACTCAAAGTCGTTGTCACGTAAAACTTTCGCCCGTATACCGACTTTACAGGCAACCAATTTTTTTAATAAACGTAAATTCAAAAATCGATCCTTTTGAAAAAAGGTTTTACTACAAACAAAAAGTAATACAATGCGGGATTGACATTTGTGCAGATTAAAATTCGAATTGACTTAAAAAAACTATTGTTTTATTTCAAGGATTCGTTAACACTATTCAACTTTTGAAATGTATTCTGACGCATAGAAAATTCAATTACTGATACTAACGGCCGAATACTGAAACGTCCTTCAAAATGAAGTGTGACTTAATTATTTGGAACGTCATTAATTTCAAAATTTTGTATGCGAAATTTGAAATTAATGGCGTTCCAAATAATCATAAAGAATCACGTTTTTGTTTGTGTGGGAGTTTGTTAGATTTGTCGTCCCGAGTCAACTCGGCACCCTCGACAGATGATAATGTCCTCCTGACAATTATGGTGACCGTCATCCATTCCGACAATTCTCCAGGCAGACTAGCTGCCTGTTTAGATATTACGGTGTCATACAATCAACGCAACGCAAAAATATTTCGTCTGTTAAACATAGTTTTAGAAATAAAAAAAAAACTAATATATAACTTTCATTACACATTCAAAATTCCGTAACATATATAGTTAGAAGTACGTAGTATATAAATACGTAGATTTATATATTTCTGGTGTGTACTGTCTATAATAAGATGTCAAGTGTTTATTTCACAGGTATTGGATATAATGAATTATATAAAAGTCATTTTCAGAGAACCTTTGTTACTTTATACGTTAAATTCCTCGCTAATTTCAACTAATTGACTATTTTCGTAGAAAAATAGCGTTTATACCAACATTTTCCCTACAAATTAATAGTTTGTCGGTTAGTTAAAATAAAGTAACTGTGTCGTTCTCGTGTTTTATATCTTCATTACACGCTTCATTTTGTTAATTACAATCTGTGATATCCTTAAACCCTCAACTGTTTCCTTCAACTTATATATTAAGCTTATAAAAATATTATAATGACACTCACTCGCTCGTCTGGGTAGGTACCACCCACTCATTAGATATTGTGCCGCAAAACAGCAGTACTTTGTATTGTTGTGTTCTGATTTATTACAGTGACAAGGGCCGTAACATCTTGGTTCCCAAGGTTGGTGGCGCATTGACGATGTAAGCGATGGTTAACATTTCTTACAATGCCAATGTCTATGGGCGTTTGTGACTACTGACCATCAGGTGACACATATGCTCGTCCGCCGCGTTAAATAAAAAAAAATGTAAATTGTTTGATGATGATGTCTAGAGACTGGCTTCGTGGGAAAAATCTGTCACTTTGTTTTTCATCGCTCTTATAAATCGTTGGGACGGCAAATTCGAAATGATTACAAAGAGTTCAGTCGCAGAAATCAGAAACGACCTTACGTGCTATCCGAAGCACGCGTGTAGCTGCCACTTCTCATGCTCCGAGTTTCTATTGAGAATTGTTCTACAGAAAGATCAAATATGGCTACTGGCTATTGACCATATGCGTTGCTGATCCTCTTTAATTTTTTTAAGCATTTTTATATAAATTTTAACAACAATCGTAAAGAATCATCACACACAGATGAATGTTATAAGATTTTTTAATGTATCTATATATTTAAAGGAATTGTGGAACTTTCTTCGAAACAATTTAATTGCCAAAGGAGTTCAAATTACAAAGAAACATGTTTCCTAAAATAGCAATCTTTTATTTAAAAGTAAAACATAGTATGACAGAAAGAAGGAAAGTACTTAATTAAAATTACTCACTTAACATAAAAGTAATTTGTTAAAAACAGCAAAAGGGCTACCATTTTAAATGAAAAAATGAATAATTTTGTCTTTTAATTAACTATAAAATAACATTTGAATCAATATTCAATACCAACTTATCATTTTATATATCTTTGGAAATTCGTAAAAGAAGTTATTTTTATACGAATTTGTGAAATTTGTATCAACATTTTCGATACGAAAGGTCAGTGACCCGACAAACAATAAAAAAACACGACAGTCAACATAACGTAAAATTTCAACTTCAAAGTAAATGTTACTAAAAACATAATATATAATAAACAACTTCGTTAAAAATAATCCAAATTTCATTATGACAAGCTAGTTAGCCGCGCGGGTTCCAACGCCATTTAACTTTCATTTAAGGTTCGTTGCGTTATGTTACAGTCTATTTTCTCAATCAATGGGCTATGTAACACAAATATAGTTTTTCAAATCGAGTTGGTCATCCTTAAATTAGCGCGTTATACCAAACAAACTCTTTAACTTTGTATTATAATGTACGTACATATTCCAAATAGCTTTTTCATTTTAACGGGTTATTTAAAAGTAGCAAAAGGTGACGTTTTACATTTTTGCCATTGAAGGAAAATTGCGTGCAATCGTTGCTCTTTCATGCCAAGCACAGAGGACTACGTTCAATTATTTACCCGTTTTTAATTCGCGCGTTGTTTAAGGGAATTTTCGACACGGAATTACAGATTTTTCACGGATCAAATGCGAAAATAATTAACAGTAATTGTAGTTTAATAATAATAACAATACCTATCAAAATAAATGAAATACGACTTAGTTTTTTTCTTGTCATTTCATAGAATATAATAAACTGCTAAATACCTACTTTTATTACGTTTAATCAAATTAAATATCGAGCATTGCTCAAAAGCACCCTTTAATTTAATCAGCTGATTCTCCATAAAACGATAAATTAACGACGTTTTTGTTGTTTTTGTCACAATGTTTTGTAATTGTTTGTAAATTTTAGAATATTTGCAATCTTAGTGAAAATAAGGTTTGAAAACAAAAAGGCGCAATAAACTTTTTTTTTTGTATAAAATAAGTAGGACCAGTCAATAAGCCACTGGATGGTAAGTCCGCACCACTCATAGACAGGCGCTGCGCTGTCTAAAATATTCCGTACATCGTGAACGCACCGCCAACCTTACCAAGGTACTAAGATGTTATGTCCCTTGTGACTGTAATCACCCTTCAATATGGAACATAACAATACAAAGTACTGCTGTTTTACAGTAGAAGGTAATATTAATTACGTTTATATTAGTTAATAAATTATGTTCAAAAAGAAATTAAACCAATTTGAAACTATATGTTCAACTACGTTCGAGCATTGTGAATGGAATAAGCTTCTCAAAGGAAACGGAAGCCCTAGCCCAGCAGTGGGACTGTACTTAATTGCTTGACTTGACTTGACTTTACTTTTTGTAAACTATATTTAATTTTATTTCTATTAGTACATAAAGAGTTTAATTATAGATATTTCAGGCTCTTGTTTTATTGCAAGTATACGGTACGTGTGATGTAATTCATACAAAAATAGCAATTAAAAATAAACATTTGTGATAGAACGTTCGTGGGTGGTTACAATTTCTCGGTTCTTATAAAAAAACAAACTTTCTTAAAACGAAAAGATTATGACGTCATAAATCTACCTACATAAATTATTTTTACTAATTTTATTGCAATTAGTCGATCTCATTATGAGTAAAAAGGTTCAATTTGTGCGTACATTTAATTATTTATATTTAAGCCATGAAGTTCTTAAAAGCCAATTTAATTCAGTTTTCAATCACGATTTGAAATGACTATGTCGGTCTAAATATAACGGAAAGTAGGCCATCTCTCAAATTTCGCCTATTAATATATTTCAGAAAAATAAATTTTAAATAATGTGGTTTTTACTTTTAATAAAGATAGTACTGAGTTGAAAAAGATAATTCAAGTTACTATTATTGCAGCTGTATAGTAGCTGGCAATGCTGGCATCAACTTGTACCTTAAGAGTAATCATATTATTTACGATAAAACGAAAAATTCTTCTTCTTCTTAGTCGTACACTCCTGACGGAGTGGTCGTGGTCATGGATAGTCTGATGAGTTGGTTGCGGCTTTTGCAAGACTTCTCCATTTGTCTCTATTTAAGGCACTGCGTGTACATTCGATAAGTGAACACTTCGTAGATAATTTAATTTGCTCCGTCCATGTTGTGGGTAAATAAATAAACGAAAAATTATCTACTATTTAAAACCGCCCGCCACCTTAGTGCACAAAAAGATAAAGTAATTTCATTATTGGTGCGACTTGTGATTTGTGGTACCACATTCGATGTGTTATATGGATTTAAAAAGTAATTAAGTGAAACGCTTGGACCTTGGAGTAATAGTGCCAAAAAATTCATCCAAAATATTACTCCCCGCCTTATTGCCTCCACTGGTGACAGGAGGGCTGGTTCATTTTTCGCCCAGAGAATCGGAATTGCGATTCAAAGGGGAAATGCTGCTAGCATTCTTGCCACCATTCCACGCGGTCACGACTTGTATAATAATTATTTTTAAATGTTATTTGTATTTAGTTAAGGTTTTAATGTAAATAAATTCATATATAAATAGGGATTGAGTAAGTAATTTACATCAATTTATATGATTTGTTATTCTATTTTGGAATAAACCAATCCGAGGTTTTTATAAAATCAATCAATTCTGAATGCTAAAAATAAATATTTTACCAATTATCAATACAAATCTAGAAACAATAATCCCGCTATAAAAGTTTTACCAATCGGATTAAATATTTTTGGACGAACCCATACAAAACTAATGAAAATTCCCATTATTATTATTAGTATTGTATGACTGAATGATGAACTTATCAATGAATTGGCTTTAAAGGTAATTTAATATTGCGTTTAAAAAAAAAAGATAAGACATATAAATGTGCGTAAACGATAATTACTGTATGTATGTATTTCTAATATTCTTACTTGATGGGGAAAAATTCGAATGAAAATCTGCCACATGAGTACCTTGGAAAATAAGGTCTAGGACGTCTTATCCCAGCACGGGGACATTGACAGACTGTTGTTGTAAGTGCTACTGTTTAATATGATGATGAACGGAAACTTGAAAGGACTTATAGTGCGCAAGTTTATAAGCATACACTTACAAAGATACAATTTGTTTTTCTATCCTTAGAATAATATGACAGCAATCCGACACGCATAGAGAGAGATTAGGCATAGGACTTATCTTTTTTTATAGCACAGGGAGACGGACGAGCATATAGGCCACCTGATGGTAAGTGGTCACCAACGCCCATAGACATTGGCATTCTAAGATAATTATGTTAACCGCTAATACGCCAAATCACCACCAACCTTGGGAACTAAGATGACCCTTGTGCCTGTAATTACACTGGCTCATTCACCCTTCATACCGGAACACAACAATATCAAGTACTGCTGCGTTTGCCAGACGAGCTTGCACAAAGCTCTACCACCAATAGATAGAAATTCATAATTCTATCTTCACCGATTAAATAATAATAAAAACATAATTCAATATAAGATTATACTTAAGTATGATAAAACTGCGTGAGGTTAGTGTTAATCGATTTTTCATTTGTATGTATTTAATATATATAGAATTTGTTGCAGCTCAACTTTAAGGTTCAATTTTGTAAAATAACTATTTAAACTTATAACCGCAAATGTAGTTTTATTTTAAATCGGCAAATTAGTGGAATTATATAATTTTATATAAAAAATATGGTATTGCCTAATCTGATTCTAGTCTTTTATTATATTATTTACACTTGATTATACTAATATTATATAAGCGAATGTAAGTCTGTCTGTCTGTTCCGTTTTCAAGGGTAAACTATTGAACTGATTTTCATAAAAATTCGTATGAACTTACTTTTCATATAACTAAAATCAGTGCAAACTCCAACACGCGAGCGAAATCTAGTAAAACCTTTTAATAGAACCGTCTAAACCCAAATCATCGAAGAAAACGCATACAACAAAAGATTCTTATGTAAATATTTTTTTTAAGATAACAACAGATAAGAGAACGTTACCCGAATTATGAAACAGTACACAAAATAAATATTCGTATCAGTTAACTAGATCATATGGATATGTTTAACGTGTGACAAAATTAACGTACTTTTAATTACTATAAGAATTGGATATCTATTTTATTTAATAAAAATATTAACGGAAAATAAAAATTAAAACGAGTTTAATTTTTTCTTAATGAAAGTGTTGTTTAATTTGATTTTCATTTTATTATGTATAATTTGAAACGTAAATAAATTATTAAATTTAAAATTTGAATTATTATTTTATTATAATTCCGATTTTTTAATTTTCGTTTTATATAAATCAAGAATTTGATTTAAATTTTTGTAGACCCAGATTGTATTTTATTATTATTTTAGCAATAATTAAAAAAATAATAATAAAAACACTTAAATATGTAGAAAATTTAAGCACACAGTACATTAAAAAACGTAATCCGCGCTGAAAATTAAAACATAAAAATAAAAACTTAAAAAGTATAAAGTAAGAAGTTGTCAACTTACCGGCCAGTGTGATCACGAACAGGGCGGCTGCGGTCGGTCCCATCGTGTCGTAGAGTGCCGCACGGAGGCTCTGAGCCCGCCTTATAGCAAGGGTGCGCCGCCCTACGCCTCCGTAGTACGTAAACGCGCACAACAAATGCAGATGTTGATATAGATGCTTGTAATAATTTTTCGAATAAATTTTAAAAACTTAATTTAATGTATTTGTTTTTTAAAACTAAAAAAGGTATTTATTTTCGGATATTTTTAATATTTACTTAACATTTAATATTTATTTTACATAAATGTAAAATATTGTCGTACAATTTTTTTTTTTATTCGAAAAATGAAAAAGCGTGTCAAGGTTATAATGTACACATGTTAAAATATATTTAAGGAACTAAGATATGTTCCGTATAAACAACAGTTCAAACAAGAACACTTCCTTAATAAACAAATTTATCTTATTTAAGAAATTAGGAGTCATCTTTTTACACGGTTTATTAGGACATGCGTGAGTCATGGGATATACATGTTTATCTTTAAAATCGTGTAAACTCATAACATTGTAATCTGGTTTATTGTTCTTAATTTTAATTTAAAAAACTGTTTGCGAAAGTACACTAAACTATCTGTCCGTCCCGGATTCGCACTGGCACTAATTGTACAAAATATATATATTTTTTAAATTTGGTGAAATTATTATTATGAATTATATTAAAATATTGACTTCAAAAATAATAGGTGCTTGGAGGCTAAAGACTTATTATATCTTTAATGTTTTTTTTATGTGAGAATTTCCAATAGAAACACATATTTCACCAAAAATATTAAAAGCTTCATCGTGGCCAGTAATTTAACGATATTATCTATTGAAAATAGTTCATTTAAGTAACAACCTGTGAACTGCTGGGCTAAGGCCTCTTCTTCTCTTTATGAGCAGAAGATTTGGAGCTTATTCCACGACGCTCCTCCAATGCGGGTTGGTGGAATACACATGTGACAGAATTTCAATGAAATTTGACACATGCAGGTTTTCTCACGATGTTTTCCTTCACCGTCAAGCACGAGATGAATTTTAATCACAAATCAAGCACATGAAATTCAGTGGTGCTTGCCCGGGTTTGAACCCACGATCATCGGTTAAGATTCACGCGTTCTTACATCCATCCATCTCGGCTTCATTTATATGATTATAAAAATCCGTTATAGTTACAAAAAAAGCAAAATGGCGCTTTATAATATTGAAATTATTCTATTAATGATTTCTATATCCTGAAATAGTGATAAATCGTTTCAATAGCAATATTTAAAACTTAGTTGAAGGAACTACTAAACTTATTAAATTAAGAATCACGACTAAAACAATTATTTTTATTAAAACGCTAGAAAATACGAACTGCACTACCAAGCTTATTAAGGCGGATAACTACTAATAAGGTGAAATATTCTTCCTATTACGACAAAGAATTTTTTACTCATTAAAAATTTTAATAAGGTCACTTAATTTCACATAGAAAGAATGAATATTGTTACAAGAATTTCAATAAAAGAGTTTTATTTCATAAAATAAATGTAGTATCATTTTGTTTAATATCAATTTATAATATAAAGGCTTTTGACTGTATTTGATTCATGTAATCAAATTTGTCTCAATATATTTTTAATATACCTATTTATATCTTTCTCATTACGACATGGTTCCTCAGAATAACTTTAAGCCTATTCAGTTTGACATTTAACTACACAGATCAAATCAAATCAATGAAACGAATAAATTTTCCACTGCAAGGCTTCTTATACTCTAAAGGGGCTTACTCCACCATGATTCTCCAATTGACATTTGTCACCCATTCGATATGCTTGTCGAAAATTATAAACATAATTTAGATATATTAAACAATTTATTCCTTTTTTAAATAATGTTTATCTCAGAACATCTGTTACTTGGTAGTGCTGGACTCGTCGAAAAATTCCATTTAATTCCATATTCTAATATTACCAGCAGTGCCAATGTCTATGGACGATGCTGACTTCGGACCATGAGGTGGCACACTTGGGACTTTATCTGCCTATTAAAATTAAAAAAAAACATTTATTCGTACAAGAAAAAAAATATAATATGATGCACATTTAAAAAGTTAAAGCCCACAATATAGTTTTACATTATTAAAACTGTTATTTTCTATTAACGTTATACACCGTGATTTACGTTCTCAATCTCATCGCCCACAATACGCGGTAAACGCAACCTTTATTTATGACTAATAATGATCATTTTTTCCATATGTGAAATATTGCCAGCGTTCGAAATAAATAACAAATTCCATTAACACCTCTTTTATTTTGAATCGCATATTTTTTAATCTGTTAACATTCGTAGAATTCATTTTATATGTTTAAAATAATTATGACATTTTTAACATTGATATCGAGTGCCTTTTCCCGGTATTTTCGTTTTAAAATAAATATTCTATATAATTATAAAATATTGCATTGATTCGTGTAAGTAATAAACTACTAGTAATAAACTTGCTGCCTGCTGGTTCTTCGCAGTAAAATCTACGTTTACAAACCAAAAAACGATTCCAATCGTTGAAAACTTGAATAAGGTATACGTTTTTGTCAATATCTTTTTACGGACATAAATACAATGGGCAGAATTTCATGAGACACATGTTAATTTTCTTAAGATAATTTCCAACATATGTTTATTACCGGATTTGCCCGGATTCGAAGTAGAATGCTTGTCAGCTTTATTCCTAACTAATATTATGACTAATATATGACTTTGTTTAGGTATGTATGTTTGTTACGCTTTGCATCTCAAATAATTTTTAATCATTTAATCATTATTTTATTTAAGCATCATATTGTAACATTAACAAGGAGTGAACGATAATTACTGCTATAGTGTAAAACTGTGGTGCAGTTATTAACACCCGCCAACAAAGCGACATTGGTCTATTTTTTAAAAATTAAGTTGCACAAATTAATTTAAATTAACAAAATATAATTATATATAAAATTTAAATACACAATAGAATTAAAATTAACAGATTACAAATTAATAATATTTTAAACATATTCAATAAATAATATCTGATTTAGGCAAAAACATTGTAAGGATGAAATTGTATTAGGTACTATTTGTGTATGTACTTAATTTAATAAGTTACATAATTAATGAGATAAATCATCATCAAATGTCGCATGATGATATTACTTTACAAATGAGGTACATACGGACCTCGACAAACCAGATGTAACTATTAAGGTTTCCTTGTAAACTTTTTAATGTGAAGAAATAACTGGCAATTAGTAAAGAGTAAATTTTAATAAAATTTAAACATTAAGAAATTGTTTAACTCTGTTTCGTTACGAAATAATGAAAACTTTTAAATTACGAACCTCGAAAGTAATGTCATATGGCTTCGAAAATCGCGAGACATTTAATAATTACGACATAGAAAGTCACAGTTAAAATCAAGGTCTTGAAATTCAAATTATTTAAAATAATAGACTTGCCACAAAATTTATTTCGTATTTACTTTTATTGATAACTTAAATGAATAAAAACAGATTTTAATAATCTATGATAAATTTTTGAGGTTATGGAAACGTCATAATATGACGAATAATAATATATAACTACATCTTACATATTATGTAAGTTATATATTAGTATTTTAAATTATATAGGTATATTACTATATATGGTATATAACTACTAAGAGATTATAGTTATTCAAGAAATGTTCTAATAATCACAGGTTATCATACATTAATTACACAATATAACATTTAGAAAACTAGAAATATTTAAGACATAGAAGTTATTGGTTAGATGACCTAATGTTACTTCGCGGTTATTCACGGCTGTCAATGAAAAGGCAGAAAAATGATGTCTTCTTCTTTCAAATATCAAGTCAATCATGACAGAAAGAGACAAACCTGTATTTAAATAAATCGATAATGTATTAGGATTATCATTTAGCAATTAACGAAATGAAACGACAAAAACGAATATTGTTAATAATAAAACTTTCTCCTCAAAAGATGAGAGGAGGCCTTAGCCCAGCATTGGGACATTCACAGGCTGTTATTTTTCTTACTTTATATAAATAAAATGAATACTTGTATGTTTGTCCTCTTGTTCCTAAGCCATTGATCCGAGTGTGATGTATTTGTTAACAAGTTTTAATTGAAGTAGGTATTTTTTTTCATGAAATAAAAACATAATAAACCGTGCGGTCGGGGAGCCCTATCAGGAACGAAGTTCTGTGCGATATTTTTTCGACTCAACCCGTGTTTTAAAATGTAGATTTTTAATTGATTATATTAGTGTATTTTTGTCACACCAAAAAGCACCTCAATCTCCTTTATATCGACCTTCTAAATTCGAACGCCCAACGCATCGCATTTTGTAGCATTTGGTAACGTAAAATGACATTAGTAATTATTCCTATTTATCTTTAGGTGAATTCTTTAAGAACAAATTGAAACTCACCGCAAAAAAATTGTCGTTAAACGTCAGAAAGTGATATGCAACATTGATCATAATAAATAAAACATTTCAAGAATACATGCATCAAAATAGCATATCATCATAAGTCGGTTGTCAATATTTTAAGGGTGAGTGAAGTGAATAGCACGGCTGGTAAGAATCAAAAAGTGTGTATTTTGATTTGGTCTTCTTTATCGTGGAACGGAGCAACTATTACTTTTTTTTTGCATATAGTTTACGAACTTGAAGCCGGTCTTTCTATCTCAAAAAAATACATGTAAATCGAGTTAATACATACAACAAAAAAATTATTATAATTTAGGTAATATTTTTCCCATATAAAACGTTATTATACGGTAACTATATATTTTTTTAATTAAATTAATTTAAACTGAAAATTATCGTAATAAACAAGTGGGTTATTAAGGCGACATGACACTCGTATCTTTAGAAGCAGTGAAATCATTTCTTCTTATCATTCCAGAATCAACAACTGATTTCTAATTTAAACAACATAACAACAATAAACACAGTTTAGTGACTTATTTTAGTAACATTGATGATATTTTCTTAACGCACAGTTGACTTCTAACTTCCTGAATTCAGACTAAACTTTTGGACAAAAACCGAATATTTTTTATTTTCTAAACCTGGTTTTTACTGCGGCCTTATAAGCGAGCTGCTAAATAACTAGGTTTTTTTTTCATATAAATCGCACAAGTACCTCTCTCGCTCTGGTCGCACTGGTCTGGTCTCCGTGGCTGAGGATCGTGGTGATCGACGGAAGTGGAGATATATATCTCAAAAGAAGATATTATAAGTTTATTTATTTACATTAATACTTTAACTAAATACAAATAAAAATTAAAAATAATTCCTATACGCATAATGCTAGCAGCATTTCCCCTTTGAATCGCAATTATAATATTAATATTAGTGATAAGACAGAGAAGCGCGGTCGGAAACATAGCGTGTATGAGCGTGATACGAACACATTTTGGTCCAATATACGAAATCATTGTGTCGTCGGGCGAGTTCGCTGGATTTTATGGAATCTCCCATTTTAATACAATAATATAAAACAAAAGAATATACAACAGTGAACTAACGGTAGGATTTGTTAAAGAAACGAGAAACATAAGTATAACTAAGTACCAACATTTAAAAATTTTGTAAATAAATATGAAATAATCATAAAAATATATTCGGCAGAGTATTGCTGTGTAATTACAGGCACACGAGTCATCTTACTTTCTTTTAAATTTTAAATAGGTAGGAAGACCGACAAAGGGGCCTGGGACCAGGTAAGGATCAGTGAAAATAAAATTAAATATATATTTAGTTTGAAAAGATAGCGATAAAAGGAATGGATTTCGAAATAATTTAAATATTGTAATATTCTTTTCAGTCGCATTGACGGTTTTGAATAACAATAAATGTTACCGACGCATCTAGTCTTTAAGTTACTTTTAAAGACTAGATATATCGGTACTTTTAGAGCACTTTAATAAACTATATAACGCATACGAATATATACAATGTATACGAAGATCATTTAAAAATATTATATATTATTTAATGTGTGTGTCACGTATAATTACTTCCAAAGGCAATGTGAAGAAAATGACATTTGTTAAGAATC
Organism: Nymphalis c-album; assembly: GCA_963151315.1. Classification (NCBI taxonomy): domain Eukaryota; kingdom Metazoa; phylum Arthropoda; class Insecta; order Lepidoptera; family Nymphalidae; genus Nymphalis; species Nymphalis c-album. The sequence continues at coordinate 1,888,626 of OY720601.1, forward strand.
CGTTTTATTTTTCATACTTATAGTACGTGAAATTCTTGGGAGTGCAGCAAAGCCCTGGGATCGCTTGCGCATGCTACCGTGACGCTCGAAACCTTAACAGTAGACCAATGATTAATTATAAAAAAACTGTTTGATTTATTTACGTTCTAGGGATATATATAGGACGATAAATAATAGATTCTTCCGATAATGGACAATGTTTATCTGAAGTTCAATTTCGTTATTATCTAAATGTCATCCATCAATCTACGTGACCGAATTTCTTAAATTTAATGAAACATAATTACATTAGGATATCTTTAGCTTCAATCAATTCAACTAAGTGATGCCTTTTTTCTACTTTTCCATTTTTTAAATGTAACATCTATTTACAAACGTTAAAGATTGATTTTACTTTGTACAGGTTTTCTGGTTTGGTTTGTGGTGTAACAAAATACGGTCTAATGAATATAATCAATTAAATTTTACATTTTAAAACGCAGTTTGAGTCGAAAAAATATCGCGCAGAATTTCGTCCCTGACGGGGGTCCCCCGAGCGCACAATTTTTTTTGCACGAAAATATCCGATACTCCTCGCGTCCCACGTTTTAGTAATTGACACGAAGCGCGCACTTACAAACAGTTACATAAATTAATCATACTTTAGCGACGGATGTTTTCGATCTTTTAATATAAGGCGTCAGTTGTAAAATAATCTATAAACCTAGCGTAAAACTTTTCTATTTTTTGAGGACCTGTTCCTCAAGTACATTTAAAAGCTTTACTGATAAAAAATAACATATTTAGGGAGCGTTCGTTATGACATTAAAGAAACAGTAAATGTTTTTGCTTAAGTATTATCAATTAAGTAATTTTTTTTTATATTTTATATTGACCTCCTGAAATTGTTTCCGGAGGCACTAATTTTTCCCCACTAATACCTGATACGCCATTATACTTATTATATGTTTAGTACTAGCGATATCAACAAGGATGCCAATATTCAAAAATAGATCTTTTAAAAAATATAATGTACAGACACAATCTCATACTATTTTAGTATTTACATATAATTATATAGAGAAGTGAAGTCTTAAAAGGCCCACACAATGACATATACAACCTACGCGCTGTCGTCAGCATGACGGGCAAAAAATTGTATTTATTTAGAGGGCTCATTGATAAATATGATCATAATAATTATACTCCTGTGATATTATAGCTTATGAATGGGGGGCTTACATTTTGAAAGAGCGAGATATTTATAGCTAACCAGCCGTCTTGACGTCAATCGGGTTAAATTACGGGTTCACCTCGGGGTATGTATTTAACAATCATACACATATATACATACTAGTATTGTAATACAATATTTTATATCGAACCAAGCTATCTTTCTGTCCGTACCGAGATTCTAACCTTACCTTAATCTTACGTTGTATTTTCTCATGCAGTTATTCAAAAAGTATCTATTTTAAAATATATTTACTTTTTTTATTAAAAAAAAACCACTTTACAAAACGTAGACCTTACGTGTAAAAGGGCGTTTAATTATGCTTCACTATGTCCCTAAGAATGTTTGTATTTTGAATTATTTTTCGTAGTCGAGGAGAACCAACAACTTCCACGAGTTTCAGCATTCATCAGTCCAAACTAGCCAACTGAGCGGAGACATTAACGGCCGAATACTGAAACGTCACTGAAATATTAAATGCAACTTAATTACTGGAGACGCCTTTAATTAAAAAATTCGAATACTAATTTAGGAGCTTTTTAATGTTAAGTGGCGTACACGTGAGGGACGTTTCAGTATTAGGCCCTAAAGTTCTTTAGTGTGTGCCGTCACTCAAGTAGTAGTAATTCTAGTATGTAATATGATGAGACGTCACGAAAGAAAAGAGAACATAAGTAGGGGAGAAAAATGATTAACACTTTCTAAAGCACGTGAGAGTGAGCCCCGCAGATTGACCAACTTCGAGCTGCTATTGATAATTTTTTTCTCTTCTTCTTGTTTTTATTGGCTTGAACACAGTACCTCGGGTATGCATCCATATAACCTAACCACTAAACTAACGAAGCAGCCTCCGAATACATAATTAATACGGTTTGTTTGTCTCAATCTATTAAAATGATCTAAATGTTAATGGAAATGTAATTCGTTGTATTTGCATACTTTGAAGTTACGACATTGACTGTCGCGTGTTTTAAGATAGCATTATCCTCCCTTCATAATGATCTTAATTAATAGTTAATTTGATATGTTAAAATTGAAACTAACGTCGTCCGTAACTTGTAACGATAATCTAATAAAAGATAATCTAATGAAAATGTATTAACGAGCTTGATTTATGTTTTAACATGATATGCTGCCATTCCTTTGATTAAGGATTTAACATTTCAATAATTATTTAATAGGGAGACAGTCATACTGCCCCTAGACATTGGCACTAACTTAATCTAAGTAAATGACGTAGGTAAGTAGAAGAACATAGCGTATTCTTTTCAAAATATTTTAATGGCTGAAAACATTGTTTACATTACAATTATTATATTTTTCTGAATGAATACGTTCTTTAAAATATAATTAAAAAGAAGGGGAGGCTTTAGCCCAGCAGTGGGACATTCACAGGCTGGTACTATACCGTACTGTAATATTAATTCGCCTGCTTCCTTACTACCGGGCATCACAATCTACGTTACAGCAGTCAGAACTAGCTTCAAACGTTGACAATTGACTTGCGGCCGAATACTGAAACGTCATTCAAATATGAACTGGGACTTAATTATTTGGAACGTTATTAATTTCAAATTTAGTACCTACATATGCGAAATTTTAAAATTAATGGCATTCCAAATAATTAAGTCCCACTTCATATTTGAATGTGACTACACATGTGACGGAATTTCAATTAAATTTGACACATGCAATTTGTGACGGTGAAGGAAAACTTCGTGAGGAAACCTGCATTTATAGAATAAGTAATGACAAATAAAAAAATTGGTTGCCTGTAAAGTCGGTATACGGGCGAAAGTTTTACGTGACAACGACTTTGAGTGGTAAAATAATTTTAATGTGAATATTCATTCGTATAGTAGGAAGAAGACGCGTGCCTTTCACTTTTTATGTCTGTCTCTCTCGCTCTTAGGCGGGCTAACCATGCCCGAGTGGAAGGGACGCGTGCCTCTCACTCGCTCTCATTGTGAGCGCATAACGTGAGCGGAGCGTAACGCAGTTTCTTGAAGTGTCACCCGGCAAACCAATTTATAAGACGTTGTCACGTCAAAAATTTAAAATATTTATATCATAATAATGTTACATTTTTCATTCATTTAAGTTTATATTTAAGTGAATACAAGTCTCTATTACCACGGTAGGTAACCGTAAAGCGGTCGACAAATGGCAAGCCTCGGACAACTGCCCCGATCTTAAACTGACCATAATTTTTTCACCAGTGTGAGACGCGAACAAAAGTAATTGAATTTTTTTTTAAAGGCGAATGTCATATAAATAAATATTAAACCTAGGCCCAATACACAGTATTAAATAAATTATTAGAATGTTATTTTTGTTATAAATATATGACTAATAAAACATAAGTGTACGTACTGTTATTACTCTTATTAAGATTCTAGTGTCGATTATTTATTAATTACACTATTTAATATTAAAAATTGTGGTATTGTCACTATAATTATGTCTTTTGTCTTATCTTTTTTAATTATAAACTATTTATGTGTTAATTATGACAGACTTATTAGTATATGTCGGTGGAACTATACTCAAAGATATTAAAATTAAACCATAAACAATTTAGTACTTTTCTAACACAAATTTATTTGTACATAGAGCTTAAAGAAATTGCGATTTCTATTTATTAGGGAAAACCAAATTTACTTTAAGATGTCAAGTATCAACCAATCAATCAATTAATGAATGGTTAGAATTCCTAAATGACCTATTTTGTCAAGCAGATAAATTTTGCAGTTTTTAGTAGGCATTCATGTAGCTTGAAAGTAGGACTGCGCCGTTCGAAGTAGGACGTATGGCCAACATCGTTCCTTAGTGCTAGATTTACGCTCAATTGAAGTAGAAAATAAAAATATAAGACTACAAATAGGATTTCAAATAAAATTTATTAAATGCGGATAAGAATGGACATGCAGCCGGTAAACACGAGACACTGTTCTACTTATTATTATTTATAGGATTATTGATCTGTCGGTCCGTCATGTGAATACATATTACTATACAAAATCCATTCAAATTTTATAAGTAACAAAAAAATATCAGTTGAAAATAATCCAATAATGACACTAATTAAATCATTTTACAAAAAACAAAGATGTATTGTGCATCGGTCTTTGTTCGCGTCGTTCTTGCGCCTGAAGTCGATTGTATCGGATTACCATCTTATAGGATTTTATGAGGAAAGAATTAGATGAATACTTAAGCCGTAAAGTATGGTGTTTTATTATGTAAATAACTAAAGCTTTACCCTAAATGATTTAACTTATAAAAGAACATCTGACAGACTAAAGTGATGTCAAGAAAGAGGCGACTGTAATGTGATATGTGATAGGCATTAGAAATATTCTCGCTGTAAATGCAAATTTTTAATGTAGGCACAAATGGTATTTCATGGAGATACTGCGCTTGCAAGTTGTCTCATTAAACATGTAGAATGATCTTCATTACAATGAAATGTTCTGATTTATCATTTTTAAACTGCTTTTAAATTGTGTTTTAGATATTTCCTTCTATTTCTTGTATTTTCCGTCGCTGGTAACACTGCGGAGCGATGTGTTTTGTGTACCTACTCTTACAACCAAATTTTTTTACGAGAAATAATTACACTTCTGACTAAAATTATATAAAAATCAAAATTTAAGCACGCTTTAAGCGTGGATGCGTAGGTGGTGGTGGCAAGATGGCGACTGGCGTGCAATATTCAGGATCTGGATATTCGCCAAAAGAACCAGCCCTCCTGACATTAATGTCCACAGAACATTTACTCAGTGTCATTTAGGACATTTAAAGGCTGTTAGTTTTTGTATTTCAACTGTATATTCTTTGATTGATACAGAATGTATTAAATCCATGTCTAAAAACCTTATACTAGGACCACGGTTCAGATCGTCATATATGAATTCTAAGAAAATAATTTTCAAGCAATAAAAGTTTTATAATGCAGCCTTCATTTTTAATCAAAAAGTTTGACGTAATTCTTCATAATTCAAGTAAACTTGTATGATTTCCTCGTTCGTTACTTGGATACCGATTGCTTTTAAAAATGATTGCAATGTACCTATACTTGAATTTGCATCCCTCAGGACCTGAGCGATGGTATCAAATGTCGCTGTTCTTAATCATATTTATATCCTATAATGTAGATTATCAAGCGATTGGGTTTATAAACTTTAAACATTTTGATAAATATTGAAAAACTAGATGAGACCCGAGGCTAGTATGATAATTTATTTTATGATACAAATGGTCAGCTTTTTTTATAATGATGACTTGGAATCATTTTAAATTGTAAACTTTTGTTTTTTTAGAAATTAATCAAAGATATTTATCTCATAGACAATTACTTATTTTATTAACTAGTTAGACAAACTCATTACTAACGCAATAAAGTATGTTCTTAAAAGACGATGTGAAAATCAGGTAGAGGTTGCGTCCAAGGATGAATCCTAACTAGAGCCCAAGTAACTTCCTACCTTTAACGTCGATTATTTCAATTATATAATATTGGTTTAAAAGATCTTCTTTTATGAAAGGCATAATTTCCATGGTTTTTTGATTTGTTGTCCAAATTATACATTAATTTATTAAAGTATAACAAGCACTTTCTTAAGAAAAGATAAGTTAATTCTACTTAAAAGAACTGACAAAATCTTTTGATAAGGATGATAACTGTTACTTGTAAATTGATCATAGTTCAAAAAGTGTAACGTATGTTCGTATATTTTGCAACATATTTAAACATTTATTAATTTCCTGGGAAGAAACGATTATTATTTATCTCTTTTTACTATATCCCTAAGTCTCTTCCAGCCTCAACGTATTATCTCAATATTTGAAGGTGGACGCGAAAGTGTCAATATTTTCTTACCTAATATATAACAATTTTTATCTATCAATTTGTCTAAAATGATATTAATGGGTTCATAGGTTAAAATAAAAGTTTTAAGTACTTATTTAATTTTACTATTATACAGAGTGTAACCAAATTCGTGTCCGACCCGTGAAGTGGTTATTAGGTATCGTGAGTCGGTTCTATATATGTAAACATTTTTTAAATATTATGCAAAAAAATTACCCATAAAATGTTTTTTTATTGACATTTTCAATTGTAAATGACGAAAATTTCATAGAAAACTGAGGTTATGACCTCGTGTCCGAGCTACCCGACAGGTAAGAGCTATCGAGCGCTGACGCTCGCGCCTGTTTTGCATTGTTATTGTCGTTATTGAGTTAAATTAAATTTTATTTGGGGAAAATTTTAACTTAAAATTTTAAAAATTATTACATAAATAGAACCGACTCACGATACCTAATAACCACTTCGCGGGTCGGACACGAATTTTGTTACACCTGTATACTGTCAATTTCATATACAGTATAAGTGTAGTATATTAAATAAATAAAAAAAACATTTATTGGTTGTGACGAGCCGGTTGGCGTGTATGATAAATACTTGCCTTTGCGCCACAGGTCATGAGTTCGATTCTCACACAGGACTGACATTTGTGTGCATGAACATGTCTGTTTATCGAGTCTGGGTGTAAATATATATATAATTATGTATTTACAAAAGAATAGTAATATATGTAGTATAGCAGTTGTCTGGTTTCCATAATACGAGCTCTGCTTAGTTTGGGATCAGATAGCCTTGTGTGAATAAAGACCCAGGATATTATTATTATTCTTTTCAAATAACATGAGTTAACTATAAGTAAGAGGGGTCATTCCACTGACAACACAATTACTCATAGAACAACTCACCCGCTTTTTATGGGTCAAAGTCACGTACTAGGTATAAAAAGTAGCCTATTTCCTCCCTTAGCGTTTAAACTTGCTTCATATCAGGCATGTTAAATAAAATAAAATGAGACAGTTAAATTTATTTCATCTTTTATTGTATAAAACTTATAAATATAAATCACCGCACAACCACGATAGCATGACATCTAGGTGATAACACGGGATCAAACAATTTCACCAAATAAACCTTTTCAAACCCATTCTCATATAAATACAATAATCTGTCCAACAGTATAACACTTTCAATAACTTGCGCCAAACATAACTTTACAAGGTAAAATAAAACTATTTTTTTCCACTGGCAATTCATATTTTCATCTAAATCCGACAGGTAAGTGTCAGGTAAGCTGTCATAGAGACCGAGTTTTAGTAGACCGTCTGCCGTTTTGAAATATTCCTTAAAATCTTGACACTTCGATCCTACTCCTTTTAACTTCCCTTCGGACAGAGGTAAGTCAGGTAAGTGAGTTTTGATGATTACCTGTAAAATGAAATGTATATGAATATATATGAAGTAATGCAAAATTCATTAACAATAATATTTTTTAATTATATTTTTACACAGTCTATAAATTATATGTCTGTGAGAGATCGATATAAGCGATAAAATCCCCTTTGAGAACTATTTCTGTTATTTTTATGTCATCGGTTACATATATGTTGTGCAATGTAAAATATGACGCGAATTGTATCGAATAATTATTTAATTAAATCACTAAAACTACTATCACTTACCATCAGGCGGAGTAGTCATTTGTCCTCCCGGATAATATTACAAAAAGATACACTAAATCTTTAAAAACAATTATATTAATAATAATTGTAATAAGTAATATGTATAGTAGGTATGGTAAGTGATGGTGGTTGAAATTTTTTGTTAATAATCATCTTAGTCAACATTCATTAAAAGCTACTAGAATGGTTACTGGTTACTTACTTAATACTTGAAGTTTAATTTTTCTTTTTTATCAATTAATAGTATTACAAATTTATTTATTATTAACTAATGTATCCATAGTCCACTGAATAAAACCTCAAAGGTTTGACCTGTATGCACATTGACATCAGATAAATAATAATAGACCTATTATAGCTTGGCCAGAAATATTTTTGGGCTAAGGTAAGTATAATAGCAAAACTTACCTGGAGTATAGCTCGATATAATAGACTCTTGTCAGGTAACTGTTCGTAACGCACGACGCGGTCTATCGACTGTGCTGCGAGCATTCGGGCGTTACGACCTAGATTATATCCTGAAAAAATAATTCATTACCCGATATGTTTATATCTATGTAAATGTGTATTAAACATAATTATCGTTTGTGTGTGTGTGTGTGTGTGTGTGTGGGAATAAAGCTATCGCCAATATCAGGGTTATTACAAATTGCAATTTCTGTTAACAAAACATTTTTTTTGTAAAATTTTTATTGGTGTATTTGAGACTAAAAAAAACACAAAAATAAGATATTTTAGCCGGATGATAGATTTTTGACAATAAGAAAGCGTAACGCTTATATGGATATTAATTATTCTTTTTCGACTACCTAAATGTGAATAATTATGACTACAATAACATGTACCTCTCAAATGTTCGGTCATAGGAAACCCGTGTCCCGTAGCCACGTGTCCGTGGTCCCGCTGGAACACGTCGGCCAGGTGGTGGTCGGTGCGCTCGTGCAGCAGGTGGTAGCAGCACGGCACGGTGAGCGCGGCCGACACGTGCGAGCGGGACGACAGTATACGTAGTGACGACGGGCCCAGGTTGCCGCACGTGTGCAGACCTGCCATCAGTTGGCACGACAAATAAGATGTTGCTAGCGGATGGTAGATATTACTTACATTATGCACGCAATTTTTTTATAGGTAAATTGACGACCATATGGGCCACCTGATGGTAAGTGGTCACCAACGCCCATAGACAATGGCAATATAAGAAATGTTAACCATCGCTTTCATCGCCGATGCGCCACCAACCTTGGGAACTAAGATGTTATGTCCCTAGCAATAATATATTATTTTAAACTGTAAGATATAAAGATAGAGAGATATAAACCTTCCATGTTATAACATAATAAGTATAAAAAGCAAGTAATCATAAAATAAAAATTAAAAAAATAGATATGTTGGTTATGAGAAAATATAGCTTACTCCAACAGGTGGATTTGACTATTCATGGTGATAGAGCTTTGGAAGTAAAATTAAAGATAGAAATATGCTTTAGTTTTTTTAAAGAAAACATGTCATAGATTATTGCTCACCAGTTAAAAGTAGCTTTATATCGGTGTTGGAATGTTCTGGAAACTTTTCTCTCACAATCGCTGCTAGGTCTGTGTCTTTCGTTATGAAAGTGGACGCAAAGCGATGCAAGTTCGAGTTGATACTTTCCGATATAGTTTCTTCGCTACCATCTTTTATCTTCTTTGCTATTGCATGCCATTGTTTCTGATGAACCATTTTCTTATTATTAACTTACTTTTTTAATACAATATAGTTTATTCAAAATTTAATTTAATTAGCTTAAAGTATTTTTATTGTTATTTATTATTGCTCATATAATTAGCTTATATCTTTTTTTTTGTAAAAGGGTGAAAACGAGCCGTATGCGCACCTGATGGAAACTGACTATCAAAGTGCTACTATATAAGTGGTTTAAAACTGCTATAGATTTATACAAATTGTTGGTGAACATCATAAATGAAATACAATTTAAAATATTATGTTTGCCAAAGGTTACATCGATAATTAAGTGAATTGTTGTCGCTGGTGAAATGCTTTTAAAAATATAAATAAAATACAGAATACTATGTTGTATTCTTTTTGAGAAAAATTGGAACATAGACAAGTTGCAACAAAGTAGAGAAGCACTCGATACAATTTTTTTTTTTATATAAAGAGGGGGCAAACGAGCAGGAGGCTCACCTGATGGAAAGTGACTACCACCGCCCATGGACATCTGCAACATCCGAGGACTTGCAGGTGCGTTGCCGGCCTTTGAGGAAAGAGTACGCTCTCTTCTTGAAGGTTTTCATGTCGTATCGGTTCGGAAAAGTCGCCGGCGAAAGCTGGTTCCACAGAGTGATTGTACGAGGCAGGAAATGCCTTAGAAAACGGGTTGTTGTGGACTTCCAGACATCGAGGTGGTGAGGATGGAATTTCGAGTTCTGGCGCGATGTCCGGTGGTGAAACTCAGCGACCGGGACTAAACCAAACAACTCCTCTAAACACTCCCCGTGATATATGCGATAGAGGATGCAGAATTGCAGAGTGACCCAACATCTCTACGCAAATCCAAAGAATCATGCCGGTCGGTAATAACTTGATCGTCGACAATTCGAACTGCTCTACGTTGAATGCGGTCAATTTCATGGTCATTTGATGGATATCAAGCGGTACAAAGGCAAAAAATGACAAACATATATACTAGCACTTATATATCTTCACTTATATACCTAACGTAGAGGTTGTATGTAAAAATATTTAATTACCTGTATAATCTTAACTCTGTTTTCAGCATTAGTGATAGTACGTTGATCGCAATCCACCGTCAGGCTTGGCAGGTGGTAAGCTAATGATAACGCGACAGGTAGGTGGCCTCTACCACCACCTGCTTCGACGCAATGGGTTGAACCACTTGCACTGAACAGTGATGCAACGAGATGCGACATTGTTTGAACCTTAAACAGAATTTTGTAAGGTTATATGTACATTTTAATAGTGATTGTTTAGAGGAGAACTGCAGTTGCACCAATGTTATTTATTATAATGTTCTCTTGAAATTTTAAGTATAAATTATTTTTTGGGTAGTACAGGCAGCGAGTACTATTGTTCATGGCTAATAAGCATGTAAATATTGAACACGTTAACTTATAAATTTGAAATTTTGTATGCTAATCAATTAAACATTCTCAAAAGAGATAGATGTAAAAAAGTGGGTGAATTTAAATCTAATAAATAAAACAGCTGATTCGCGGATCCACTAAAGCAAATCGGATCGGATCCTTTCGTTCCGTTATTTTTCCTTGACTTTTGAGTTAAATCGGAAAAATCAGCGGCTGTTTAATTAGTAGCTATAGAAGAAATGCAAGAATCATCGTTTGAACTAAAAATCGGCGAAATTAATTAATGAAGAGTTTTGTTACGAAAAAGCCGAGATTATTTTTTAAATTTCACTGGAAAAACTTTTCATTTCTACAATAAGGTTCGAAGGTTGTTGAAAAGTACCACTACGGCCAGCCACTGGCAATGGCCTTCTTAAAAGCACGGAGGAACAATGAACGAGAACGATGTCTTTGGATATCATCAGCCGTGAAACACTGGTAATCAATCTTGGAGATGAGGTACTAAAGCACGTCGACCAGTTTCGCTACTTGGGAAGTACTGTTACATCAAAGTGCGAATTGGATGCCGAAATGGACAAGTGCTGCAGCCAAGGAATTCGGCAAGCTGTTTACCAGTCTTCCTCTCACATGACCTAAAACTGGTTATCAAAAATTGAGTATATATGGCGTTCGTACTGCGTAATATTCTGTATTCAGCCGAGACGTGTACCGTTTACCGGCATCATATTCGTTCATTAGACCGCTTCCACCTCAAGTCTACGCAAAATCCTTAATACCCAGTTGTCTGATCGTGAGTGGAATTTATAAGTGCTGCGAAAGGTTATTTGGTGGCATTATCTTATGCGGCGACAACTTCGTTGGTGCGGTCAAGGATGGCGGATCAGCGTGTCGTTAAGCTCATCTTGTACAGCGAACTTGAGGAAGGTAAGCTTAAGCATGGCAGACAACTTCTTCGATACAAAAATGTGCTGTAGCGGCTCATGAAAAAGTGCAACATAAAAACCACTGTGGGAGCAGCAGACGGCGAACAGGCAAGAATGGAGATCCAGCATTAAAGCGAGGATCCAAGAGTTTGAAATAAGTCGCCTTGCTGAGCCTGATGCCAGGCGCGACCAGTTGAAAGCCCGACTTCCCGCGGCAATCAACTACAATTACTTTAAAGAAGAGCTCACATGACCGCTATGCACGACCATCATCAGTGAGAAGATTGGGCACATAAACGACACTATGCAAGGAGTTGAAGCGGTCGCCGTAGCCGAAATCGGCTTGGAGATTATCACATGTGACAAGTTTTCCCGGACACACATGTAAACTTGAATTCCAACCATCAATTGAATTCAAATTTTCAACATAGTAATAATGAGTCTAGCGCCATTCATCAATAGTTCTTAGTTAATCATTTTGTCACTAGATGATATTTGTATCAATTCTTAGAGACCATAGTAGTTGCAAAATAGTGCTTCCACCTCTGTTTGGACATTATTCGAACGCTGTTAAGAAGATTGATCTGAATCAGTTACGATTGCTATCGGCTACTTCCACCTGGTGGGATAGTTTGCCAGCATCGTATTAGTCGGTGTTCTCGCCTACTTATAATAGTAATCTGGCTTACGTTACACAATAAATTGTACTGCGGGACATTTGAAGTTGTTTTTCTCCCATCGACGGTCTCCACCATCAATCACCGTATTACAGACTCCACCACCACCACCACCATACCCCTTACTAAAGTGGCGCCTCAACGTGTCGGCCCAGGACACATATTTGTAACGGTGCACCTGTACTGCTGCCTTTATTCCATTTATTTTATTTAGATTCGTGCGAATATTAAGAACGGTGATTGTCATGGCGCTAGATAAATAACGAGAAACTGGACAAAACACGTTCTGGAACTACCAACGTCACACGCTCGGGGTCGTATTACAACACTCAAAACGGTGTCAAATAAAATGCTATCGTCTGAGCTATTTGAACGGCTTTTGGCCAAAATATCGTCGACAGCGAAGAAGGGCTCGTTCATTTGATTTAGTTACACCTTTGATGTTAGTAAGATCCAAAAGTTTCTTATCAGCCGTAAATATTTTCAAACGCTCAGCTAATTTGGGGTAAAAATACGGCGTTGGAAGAGTAGGTATCACACGTAGGTTGATTTCGAAGCTCGATTGCGTGATAATTTCGCACCCGTTTGAGAGCCATATATGATATACCATGATATCACACAGGAAAAGCAAGAAAACAACATATGGACTGAGGACTTTATACGTCATAAGTGTATGTTGTTTTCGCAGCATACACTAGGTCATCCAGAACATCAACAGCTGGATATAATCTATGGACTATTATGTCTGGACATTAGGGACAAAGTCCCGAGGGTGGAAGTTAATAGTGTTAAGCACCTCCTAAGCGAGAAGTAACTGCCCCAATTGCCACAAAACCAAGACACTACCACCAGCACGCACACGCAGCACGCGAAAGGTGGTAAACAAAAACGGCAAAATGTCCTAATTACTAGTCCCCCGTTACGGTGAATGGTCGAGCAGCACTTACGAACTTTCTTAGTACTACCGAAGTTACGTGATAACCGTACTTTACTTGGGGTCGTATTGTGCTCAACCTACCCCAAAATACCTGGCTAGAGATGAGCAACTGAAAACAGTCGCCTTAACACGACCGAATTAGGTATCAATATAATATAACATAAATAAGGAACACTTACTGGTATGAGTCGACATAATAGTAAGTCTTCCTTCGTTACCACCGAAGAAAAGCACTTTTCCCCAAAGCTCAAACTGATAATTCTAATAAGATCAAAGCAGATGCCAGTAGCTATGTGATCCCCAAGGTTCGTGCAGGGAGAAGGAGAAGGTGAACATCCAGTAGAATACGCGAGCATATGTCACGTTTCTAGTTCTTTACAACTTATCAAACCAAATATGTATATAGTGGAAATGTATGACGCTTCTGCTCCGCGCCGCTATGAAATAACGTGTGACGCAGCATGACCAGCAGCTGGCCAACCGATAAGGAAAAGAGATCGATTCAGAAAAACTAATAGTAAGACAGCGACACCCTAGTTTTCTTTCCTGTCTTTTCCCTTGATGGGAATTGAGGGGGTTCAATACGGCCTTTACGGCTATATGATTGTTAGCAAATCGGGTGTAAGGTTTGAAGACTGCGAAATGGATATTGCTAGAAGAGAAGTAGGTAACTTAATTCTTGATTTTAATGAGCAAATACGCAATGCTAAAGGCTCACAACAAATAGGTCTATATTGAAAGAAGCGTATCAGATGATTTACATTCAAAGGTATTTGAAAGTTCTTTCGATTTATCACGTGAAATACCCTCAGATTTTCCGACGATAATATGCGTTTTGTCAAAATTTAATTAGGTTAGGTAAAGTCTTAAATGGTAAGATTTGAAATTTTCTAGTATTTCACTGTAGTTTTTCATCATTGACGAGTCATAGCATTCAAGTAATAGGCATAATCAATTAAATGCAGGCCGCATTTACAGCAGATAAAACAAAAACGATGCTCAAAATTTTTGTAATCACTATGTTTTGTGGGTATCGTTAATTAACTAACTATCATACCAAATATCCAAGTCAATTTGTTAAAAAGTTATATAACTTTTTAGCTTCAAAATAGTAGTCGTGTACCAAAGTTTAGGCTCAAGAATGTCATCTGTCAACTTGTTTCAGCGACTTGTGCTTCTGCTATTGCAGTAATTATTATTTGGAGGCTTATTATGCAACGGAGTTTCATATTTCCGGCTATAAATTTCGGACCTTATAATTTTCCTTGACAGAAAAACCCACATAATTACAATAACTTTTTAGTAGCCTGTTGAGGGTATTCCCATGCATATGTCAAGATCAGCAGCCTTATAATCCTTACTAGCCTTAATATTCATTGTAATATTTTGCTTACTTCATAGCTCTTCTTGCTGGTCATGAATTCTTTAATCCGTACTTCTGGTTTAATATCTCCACCCCAAGAGGTAATCTTCTCTTGAAGTTGTTTTCTTGAAATACAGTAATCGTCACTTAAGCTCACACAGTGAGACTGGCTATCATGTACCCACTTTGCTAGCTCACTGTCTAAAAAATCATTAATAATTATTATTTCTTTCATTATTTATGAAATGATCATATATTAATATGTGTATAGTATATTATACTATCTACATTTCTATAACATTACTATACTTTTTTTAGTAATAGAGTACTATTCAAAATAAATCAAGATAATAAGCTAAGTAGGTATTAAGAACAGTGAAAGATAACAGATTATAAGCTTTCATATTGAACATTCAAATTAAGATTATAACAATATTTTTTTTTAAATCTATGATATAGATTTCGGAAGGCTGGTCTCCAAGTGACTAAATAATCAGTATGCTATATATATATTTTTATATATTTGCCGGAAAGGCATATGACTCCACCTGATGGTAAATGGTAGTAGAATCCTAAAACTTTAGTATAATATGTTAAACTTAAGTATATAGAGTCTAGTCCACACTCTGCACTATCTATACTACAGACAAAAAGCTAAATTAAAAAATATTAAAACATACCAACCATCTTGCTTCCTCTTAGCGCAGTTCCAAAATTGATAAACGGCATCATTCATTTCTTGGTCTTCTAAATATGTTCTTAAGTCTGGTGGTAACAATTTCTCCCAATGGTTGTGGGTGAAAAATTCCACCATATGGCAATTGGCGAGCGGTAAAAGTGGTGATAGATAAGTTATTATGCCGTCTAATTGGTGACGGAGTTTGGATACATTATCCATATTAGTTTTAGCTGAAATAATAATAAAATAAAATTATTTATCTTTTTAAATAGCTTTTATTTGTGTATCAAAATTATCAAAGTATGTTCACTAGTAATTATGCAATAATAAACACCATTAGATCATATTATAAGAAAATATAGCTTACATTTGAAATTGGTAATTTTTTTAAAAAGAGACGTCAACACCATAAGGATTAGCTGATGATATCTTCAAAAGCGCACAAGCTTTTTTATATTGTGCTTTTATAGTTTCCGCGAGGCCAAGAATATCTTGGTCTTCTGAATTTTCACGTGGGAATGTTTCAATAAGCTCCTTAACTTTTTCTAATTGCTTCACAATCTTTTCTGAATACTGTATCTCTGGTTTGTTTTGGTTTTCTATGTGGTATGTAACTGTTCCGAGATAGTGACCTGAAAAATTATTTTTTGTATTGTTCTATAGATAATGTTAATCATCAAGTATAAGTTGCACTCAAATCCAATTAATAGCTTGATGACAATATAGTTACAATAACAAAATGTGGACATGATAAACTAGGATTCACTATTAGTACATAAATTATCACATATATTATTTATAGACTTAAGACGACATTTCCTTTGTTTTAAACTAAACAATTAATTTACTTACCAAGTTCTCTCCCTAATTCAGCTCCTCTGTGATACCCCAGATGGAATCCTTCTGGATTTCCTGCTTCGCTTCCGACTTTGTAGCCCTCTTCATAACTTTGATCACACTGCGTATTTTCACTTAAAAATATATTGTCAAGAACTTCATTGATATCTGTTTCCTCTGCCATTTATCAAATTGTATAATTTTCCAATAGCATATAATTAATAAACGTTATTGTTGAATACTTCATAAAAAAATTATCAATATATTTGAATGAGTGATACTTTATAGAATCTGTCTAGAAATACTGATGGTCTAGGTAAGTATTCATAGTTATCTACACGAAATCTGAAAACTGTGTTTCTTTTATTAGAGGTTATATCATATTTTTCTTCAATTACTTTGTTTACAAGACTGACGTCTGATCACTGATGAGTTGATGACTTATCCAATCCAAATCGGTAGCTGTCAGATTTAAATCTACTTATAGATCTAAAGTTCTAAAGTTTTATATAAAGTCTAATATATAATTTATAAAAAATACATTAAATCTGTTAAAATTATATATTTTTACAAGGTCGGCGATTACTTATTTTATGATTATTTTCATATTTAGTAGGAAGCTATACCTCTTTGATCTCAATTCCCAGTCTAAATCATTAATTCAAAATCACCACCACGACCACCTTCAAAAATAAAACAAGGATAAAAGCTACTGAATTTGATTCTTATTTTTTACAATATATTTAATTATTACTGATTGGTACCATAAAGACACCAATATCATCAAATATAACGCAGTACATATATCATACTCTTTGATTAATTTGAATAATAATTTGTTAAGGATATGATTTAAAGGATTAGGTACTTTGAATTAATAAAAATGTCGTAATTATTTTATTTCATTCTAAGATAACTAATACTGAGAATTAGTAGAAAATAATAATATAAGTTTCAAATGTAGTACCTTTACAATCACGGTCTTGTTTACCGTGTTTACAAAATCAACATTACTTGAAAACGTCAAACTAAATGTCGAATGAACTATCTAATGATTTTACATCTGACACTTAGTATCAAATATCAATTACAATATTCATTCACAAATCACAGTAACAGTAAATTCGGTCCAAGGCTATCCTATGTACTTTATAAATAATTCGTGCTTATCACTTTGTCTTCTCGTCGTGTGTAGTCAACACAGTACTTACTTTAGTAAGATTTAACTTAAAATGGCTCGTATGATATCATTAGATGAAGTAAAAAAACACAGACGCAAGAGCAGTGTTTGGATTATTATTCACAATGATGTTTATGATGTTACAAACTTTTTAACAGAGGTAAATTATTCTAAGTGACAATAGTTCAATTAATAAAACCACTGGTGCTGGCAGAAAAAGTGTTATTGACCTTATTTTCCATCAGCTGATTTCATTTTTATAGTTTCAACATATAATAACTTATAAATTCTTAATCATGTTAATAAAATACCTTAAATAAATAATAATAAAGAGGTATTGGCCTCTATATTTACAATGTTTTTCATTAATAATTACTATCAACTATTGAATATTAAAATCAATCATTAAATTTTAATTGGTTAATTAATTGTGACTTTTTCATGTATGGACCCCCTTCGGGTATAAGCCTCCTCCAAAGAATGCCAAACGTCTCTGTCTTTTGCTGTCTCAATCCAGTTTCTGCCTGCAACAGACACTAATTCATCGTGCCACCTGGTGCATGGTCGGCCTCTGCTTCTACTTCCTTTTGGTCCCTTCCATGTAGTTATAGTAAATGTCCATCTTTCATCGGTGTATCTCGCTAGATGGCCAGCCCATTTCCATTTCAGTGTTTTAGCAAAGAGTATAGCGTCAGTCACCTTCGTTTTGTTGCGAATGTCTGCTGCTTTCACTCTATCTCTTAAGGTGATCCCTAGACAGCTTCTCTCCATTGCTCTTTGTGTGGCTTGAATTTTTGCCTTAGATTTTGTATCAAATGACCATGTTTGGCAACCGTAGACTAGACATGGTAGTATCGCTGAATCTAAAACAATTTTCTTTAATTTCATTGGGAGCTGAGATTTAAGAATCTCTTTGTGGGCCCAAAATTTCTTCCAGGTTGAGGCTATTCTTCTATTTATTTCTTCTACATTTCGTTTCGTATTAAATGATAATTGCTTCCCTAGATAAATATATTCCTGTACATATTCAAGTGGCTCATTTTTTGTTAAAATAGGTATCATTTTGTCATTGGTCATGATTTTTGTTTTGCTGAGGTTCATTTCTAAACCGACACGATTACTTGCAGCCTGTAGGTCATTTATCATAACACATAATTTTTCAGGATTTTCTGATAGCAAGACAATGTCGTCTGCAAACCTTAAATGACTCAGGAATCTTCCATCCACCTTAATTCCTTGTGTTGACCAAGGTAGATCCTTCATTATATGCTGTAGTACCGCTATAAATAATTTAGGTGATAATGGATCACCTTGTCTTACCCCTCTGTTGATGTTAATGCATTTGCCTGTCTTTTCAAGCCTAACTTTGCTTGTACTTTTACTGTAAATATGTTTCAGGATATTTATATATTTGACATCTACATTTTGACAGGTTAGAGCCTCCCAGATACTGTTGTGAGAAATAGAATCAAAAGCCTTTTTGTAATCTATGAAGGCTAAATATAGCGGTCTACGAAACTCTAGATATTTTTCTATTGCCTGTTCCATTACATGGATGTGATCGATTGTACTAAATCCTGATCTGAAGCCGGCTTGTTCGTAAGGTTGGTGAC
Organism: Nymphalis c-album; assembly: GCA_963151315.1. Taxonomy (NCBI): domain Eukaryota; kingdom Metazoa; phylum Arthropoda; class Insecta; order Lepidoptera; family Nymphalidae; genus Nymphalis; species Nymphalis c-album. The sequence continues at coordinate 1,907,701 of OY720601.1, forward strand.
TATCAATGGCTGAGGATATTCTGTTTAATAGACACGAAGCAAACAGTTTATACATGCAAGACATGAGGCTTATTGGTCTGTAGTTCCCAATGTCGGTTGGATCTCCCTTTTTGTAAAGCAGAATAATTTCAGACTTTGTCCAACTTTCTGGTACTTGTTCTTCAGTAAGGATTTTATTAAATAGATGTGTTAGTGGATTGATCAGTAGGTTTTTAGCATGTTTGATATACTCGTTTCTGATGCCATCCGGGCCAGAAGATTTTTCTAGTTTTAACTTTAGTATGTTATTGAGGATTTCAAAGCCATCAAACATTTTGACGTTAGATTGTGTAGTGGTTACATGACTGCGTGTCGCTACATCTAGTATTAATTTTGGATTACTGTACAGGTTTGCATAAAAATCAGTTGCTATATTGATAACTTCCACTCGGGATTTGCTTTTGTTTGACCCGGATTGCAGTGATGGTATCCAACTCTTTGAGCTCTGTAGTTCTCTAAGTGCTTTGTTAGAGCTTCTTGTGCTTTCTAGATGTCTGCGTATTGTATTTGATCTATATGTATCGTAGCATTTCTTTATTTCTTTGTTTGTTTGTTTATACAGATTTTTCAAATCATCTTTATCTTTTTTGGATAATTTAGTTTTGTTTTGTAATAAACTCCTTTCTCTTATAAGTACCTTAGCCTTTTCACTCAAAATGTTTTGCCTTGGTTTACCTTTTATATTTTTTAAACTTTCTTTTATTGAACACTCAATCATTTGGCAGTATTGGTTGATGGTGAATTTTTCGTGTGTTGTTGATAAGCTTTTCAGGTGGTCGTTTAGGTGTGCAAGATAAGTATTTTGTTCTTCTTCTGTTTTCAAAATAGTTTGTTGCTTACTGAAGTGTCTTCTACTTCGTCTTCTTGTTAGTAGGTTTAGAGTTGCTCTGATTGGCCTGTGATCAGATCCAAAGTTAAAAGATGTTAACACTTCAAATTTGGAGAATAAGTGTGGTGTGGTAGTCAGCATATAGTCCAATTCTATTCTCGTATTTTTGTCCGGAGAGACCCAAGTCCACCTGTTCTTCTTTTTTATACGAAACATAGTATTTAATATTTTCAAGTTGTTTTGGTGTGCATATTGGATCAATATCTCTCCATGTTTGCTTCTATTTCCATAGCCATATTTTCCAGCCACTTTGTTTTCATAGGACTTTGGCATTCCAATTTGCGCATTGAAGTCGCCCATTGAAATAACATTTTCGTGGGGGGTAGTCTGGTGGGCTATCGCTAGATCTTTGTAGAAGTTGTCTAGGTCTTCTTGCGTAGAGCTCTCTGTTGGAGAATATGCTTGTATGATTGCAAAGGGTTTCTTGTCAAATTCTATTTCCAATATGCAAACTCTTTCTGATATGCCTGTGAAGTTTATAATTTTATCTTTGTGTTCTTTTTTCACTAGGAATCCTACACCATATAAACCTTTTGTTTGTCCGATATAGTACATAATGTAGTCTTTATCTTCTATAATTTTTTCCCCCAAGCGTCGAACTTCACATAGTCCGAGCACGTCACATTTGATTTGTTGTAGAGCTGCTTTTAATTCAAGGAGTTTTTCTTGAGAAGATAAGGTTCTAACATTGTAAGAGCATATATATATAGGTTTGTTATTGTGTCTGTTTTTCTTTGGAGGGTCATGGTCTATCTCTCCCGCGGTGACCGGCCGTACTGGGAGATAAGAATTAGAAGGGCCCGTCTGTGGTTGCTATATTGTGTCTTCAGATGATGGGGTTAATGAGGACCGAGTGTTACTTCTTCCACGCATCACATCAAACATTGTAAATATACACAATTAATTAATTAATTAATTCATTGATTTTCATAATTGATTTTGGTGTTCAATAATTAATAATTAATTTTGATTGACATTTAATTTAAATATTTGATCATTGATTTTAGTATTTGATAGTTGAATTTAATGATTGATGATTGATAACATGAAAAAGTCACAACTAATTAACCAATTAAAAATTTAATGATTGATTTTAAAATTCAATAGTTGATAGTAATTAATAAATACATTGAAAATATACATGATTAATTAATTAATTCATTGATTTTTTTAATGATTGATTTTGGTATTCAATATTTAATGATTATTTTTGATTGACATTTAATTTAAATATTTGATCATTGATTTTAGTATTCAATAGTTGAGTTTGATGATTGATATTTAATATCTGATAATGATTTTAATGTTTTACTACTATTTTTTTAATTGATGATATATACTAATAAATTGAAAGAGAAATTATGAAATCAAATGTTTACTACAACTATTATTATAATGTATTTGAACTTATTTTACTAATGATCTATTTGTTAATTACGGTTATTATTATTTATAATGTAAGCATGTATGGAATAAATAAAGCTTTATTATTATTATTATTATTATTGGCCTCTAAAGACAAAAAAAAAACATATGAAAATATATTATTTTTTCTAGCATCCCGGGGGTGAAGACACCTTATTGGATGTAGCTGGTAAAGATGGAAGTCGAGAATTTGAGGATGTGGGACATAGTGACGACGCAAGGTTTGTGTTATTTAATATATTATTGTACAAAATTTGATTTTCACTATATATTTATGTAATGAAAAATTATAATGGTGATAACATAAAATTAATATTTCAGAGAACTCTTAAAAAAGTATAAAATTGGATCACTGAACCCAGAAGATAGGATCAATGTTGTCATACCATGGTAAGTAGCTTAACTTTACTCCAACATCAAGTCATCAAATTATATATCTTAAGGATTCCAAATGAAATTATTTTAATTTGTTTTTAATTTACAATAACAGATAAATTTGAAAAGATATCATTAATTTTCCATATCTATATAATTTTTGTATGTAAGCTTTAAATATCTAAAGGAAAACAACATTCAAAGCTATATATTTAATGGACCAATTGATATCAATTGATAAATCAATGGGCAATTGAAAATTAGTATTAGCCATTACATATTGTGTGATATATGCTTAATCTCTAATATATATTCTAAGATTTCTTTGTTAATTATTAACTAGGTACCGCCTTCGTGGATTTCTGTTTGACTTAACTTTTGAAAGAAGTTCAGAGAATGCCTCCAGGCATTAAGTCCGCCTTTTGTCCTATTTACTCTATGGTGGTCAAAAATTTTTTTAAATAAACAAATAAATAATAATTCTGATTTAAATCTTTATTTTTTTTTTACAGTTGTAAATCAAATGCACGAAAAAAAGCAAGGTTATGTCATATTAATTATTATATTACACTTGTAAGGTACTTTATTTTTGATTAAGCCATTACAACTCATTGCTATGAAACACCTAGCAAAGTGAAAGTAGTGGATTCGATAGACCTGTTAGGCTAAACTTTGGGGCGAATAGTTATTACCTTAATAATTATTATTTGCATATACAGGCTTTCTAGCTTATACTTTCAAAGTGATTGAATATCAGACACTTTAATCAATTTTCGTAACAATATAATGGTGGAGCTTATAAAAATAAGTACAGCAATATCTTCATTCCAACAAATTATTCAACACTTTTCGACTTACAGGGCAAGGTTTATATCACAACCAAATGCCTTTCATAAATATTTGTATTGCAAAACCTTAGGTATTTTATACATAAGAGTTTACGTAAGTTAACGGTGTATATGCTCTATAAAGTCACGGCACACATATGCGATCGAGAGATAAATAATTTCGTAGATATCTCTCGGCTTTAGACATGAAAGAAAGAATCTCGCATTATATTTAAAGAAAAAGTATTGTATAGCATAAAATATGTTTTTATTCAATGGAATTCGTATGTCGTTATTAATATTACGTATTTTTTTCCTTATGATGTGATGGTTTTTGCAGTTCACCGCGTCTGTCAAAGTGTTCTCTTTGTTCCGCCGCCAGGTTAATATTTTAATTTTTATTTTATTTATTTTTTTATTTATTTTATTTTATTCTAATGATTCGATTTAGTTGTCCACATTTACCAAAAATGATACAATCATCGGAAAAATCGTGGAGAACGTTCGATGGTCCAGCAACCAGGTTAGATTGGTTTATGCATTATGAAATGTTATTTAATATTTTAATATTAATTTAACAAATTTATCTTCAGTAAACCAGCTCCAAAGACCAAATATAAAACTCCCACCACACCTGTGACGGAAAAAAGAATTAATTCGATAACCGTCCCTCGGTAAAGGTTATTTTAAAATATTTATCATAATTACGAAATTTCATAAATATAATATTAAATTGTTTATAAAACTAACTTTTTAAACGTAGTCATAATAAATCATAGTTCTTTTTTTTTAAGTGAACCAAGGCCACGTGGGTATCCATGCAATGAAAGGTTCATATCTTCAATTCATCTTTAGAAAGTAGTTTTCATCGTTGTTAGCTATGAATAAGACTGTGTATATTAATTACAACCTTATTAGATTAATTCAGTTCTTAGTTTTTTAGTTGTGTAATGTAATTTAATGGATTTGTCTTTAAGTTAAATTCGATTTATTTCTTAATAGACCGGAATTGTTTAATAATAAATAATAAATTAATAATATAAATTAAGTTTAGTAAAGTGGGTATATTATTGTATTTAAAAAAATCTTGCCGATTATATTTGGCTCTGAGCTTAATTGATTGTGAATTCATATGACTTATTATAGATTGAGAACATCTACATTTTTTTTTCATTGAGTTAATGATGAATCACGCACCGACGTATTATAACTGAATGGTTTTTTTTTTTCGAATTTATAACATGTTTGTAATAAGATCCACAGTAATATACTGTGAATGTCCCACTGCTGGGCTAAGGCCTCTTTTCCTCTTTTAGAGGAGAAGGTTTAGAACTTATTTCACCACGCTGCTCCGATCCGGGTTGGTGGAATGCACGAGATTAATAATAACAAATTAAGCACACGAAATTCAGTAGTGCTCGCCCGGGTCATCACCCACGATCATCGGTTAAGATTCACGCGTTCTAGCCACTAGGTCATCTCGGCTTTTAAAAATTGTCTATGATCTTATCACGATATCTTTCATCTCGAATTATAGTAGAACCAACCCTGGTTTGTTATTAGATATAATAATGTAATATTAGAGAGTAGTTATTACTCTTTTATATTCGTAACAGCGTAGATAAGCATTGTAAAAAATGTAAATATTAATGATATAATAGATAACAAGTATTATAATAGATTATCTTGTTTGATGAGTGTATTCTTGAAATGTTATAATTATTATGGTGAATCTCACATAGCATATTCTGATATTTACGACCGATTTTTTTTTTCTGAGGTGAGTTAAGTGCTCGCTCTTACAGAATAAATAATTAATTTTGACTAAAACTGTCATATTTTAGTCAATAGTATAGAATACACCAAAAAGTATAGTGGTTGGTATTTTATTATTGTAAGTTGCAATGTGTCATAAAACTATATTGTTCAGATTTTAATAAATAATTTTGTTTCAGCTCAAAACTGAAATGGGCATTACTTGCTCTAGCTGGAGCGTTAGTCGTAGGAGTCGTTTTGAAGAAATATCTGGCGAGCAAGTAAACATATTGTCGTATATATCGGGTCCAAGTATTTAAATGGCTGGCTTTTAGCTAAGCGTAGTGGATAGTGTTACCAGAATAAAAAAAAAACCTTGTTGCTGTTTTATATATTAATTTTATAATGGGCTGTGTCTAATATTTTCGTTTATGATTAAAAGCTCAAAGCATTTATACATTTTCGTATTTTTATTTTGTTTAAAAATTATAAAAAATTACTAAATGCTTCGTATTTTATATTACTGTGTAATCTTTTAATCCATAATTTATATAAATATGTGATAATAAAAAATGAAATCGATATTTTGTTTTATTTATTTCAGAAGACATTTTTTTTACTTTATTTACATTACAATTTACAAGCTACTAGTGCTGATATTGCACGGGTAGAATAAGGGTCTACATATAATGTTTATATCGTACATATGTATAACTTAATTGGTATACGTGGTACACATTAGTAAAGCTCCCAATCGGTACGATTATTGATTATTTATTTCCTTCAACTTCAAACCATCGTAATTTTTCAGCCATATTAGACAAAACCTTAATGTATTATATATCTAAACTTAGTTTATCGTGGAAACCATATGGAAATCCATTCAGTGGTTTTTAAAGTTGTCGCGTTCAGACTGTAGTGATAGAAAAATATGTACCTATACTTTATAATATAAATAATAAAATGCATTAAATGTTTCTTGTAAAATATTACGTAAATAAATAGAATTACTTTTACTATATAATCATTTATACTTATAACATAATTCATTGTTTCATTTTTCTATTCGCTTAAGCTGAAAAAATATATAAAATACTTTATTCCATAAAAAAACTTAGATGTTGCTATTTAAAATTATCGTCTAAAAAGTATTAAAGATAATAGTCCTAAAGACAATATGGCGACACTGCATTGTACGTTATTTCCCGCAGAATAAGGCCCGATTTTAGCCGCATATGAGAGTACGTGGAAAACATAGTGTTGCTCGTGGATATTGTGAAACAGATGAGCGTAAGGACCTGAAAAAAGAATTTAACGTGTAAGTATTGCTTAATAGTTGGCGTTCTATAGGGGAGGCAGTCCAGCAGTGGACTATAAGCTGTAAAAAAAGTATAGCCTATTTCAATCGCAAGAAAAGTAAGACAAAAAAACAACTTTGTACAATTTATATTTATTATCTTCAAAAGTTTTATTCGATATTATAATAAATGTAATTCATTTGTCTATGGAAATTTGTGTATATTATATAGATTACTTTAATACTTCTAGTAAAGACTTCATTACTGATTTAGCACATTTATGGTTACCTAGTGAGTTAAATAGTAACAACTGTTTTTTTTCTATTATGATTAACATACTAACGTTATTTATGTGGGTCGAATCAAAAACTGCGTCACAAAAACTATGTTACAAACAAGCATATTAAACGTAGCAGGCTTCAACAATTAGTTTCAATTTTATCCTTACTATTAGAGATGCGCCGAATAGTCGTTTCACCGAATAACCGAATACCAAATACTATTCGGTTTAACCTTTACCGAACCGGATATTCGGCCGAATTATTCGGTTTAGCATTTCACTGTTTTGCCGCGTAAACTGGTAAGAAGAAGGCTCTTTCTATAAGCCATTCAAACAAACGACATTGATGCTGAAAACTCAAGCGAATGTGAAACTATAACTAACAGAGAAAAACCTCTACAAAATGTTACAAAAGCCCAATCGCTGTGGAATTGCCAACAGCTATGCAGCTGAGAGTCTTCTACCAAGAACCCAGAGCCCTTTTGATTTGTGGACAAAGCATAAGTCTAAATATGCACGTTTAACTAATTTAGCCAGTCTTTTTAAGTGCTCCTGGCAGTACTTACTTGGTGGTAGAGCTTTTTGCAAGCTCGTCTGGGTAGGTACCACCTAGGTTGTGTTCCGGTTTGAAGGGTGAGTGAGCTAGTGTAATTACAGACACAAGGGTCAAACCAAGGGACAGTTCCCAGGGTTGGTGACGCATTGACGATGTAAGCGATGGTTAACATTTCTTACAATGCCATATATCTATGGGACTTGGTGACCACTTACCATCAGGTGGTCCATATGCTCGTCCGCCTAACTATACAATAAAAAAACTAGGTTAAAAATAAATATGTTGACTGGATAAATTTTGATTTGAAGTCTAATTGCTTCTTCATAGAATTTTGATTTATAATATAACATGAAACTTACATAAGACGTTTTGTCTTTTATTTCTATACTGTTTCGTGTGGCTAAGGAAATAGAAATACTCGAACCAAATAATCGAATATATTCGGCACCAAAACCGAATAATTCGGCCGAATACAAATAGTGAAAATGATGCCGAATACGCCGAATACCGAATACCTAACGAATATTCGGCGCATCTCTACTTACTATAATATTTTTAGTGGTACTAAATTATCTTACCTCGTGCATACACGATGACGTCACCGCCGCCATGGCTGTTTTCGTCGAGCGGCACGGCCGCGATCTGTTCATACGTGAACGAGTCTGTCTCCTCGGCGGTCGGGTTCTGTCTCACAATGTGAGACGCGCCGGTCTCATTGGTCTCTATGGAGTACTGGAAGGAGCCTGGCCCACCCGTACCGTATGATATCGTAGTGTAGTTTAAGCCATCGAATCTGGACGGCCCTACAACTCCTATTTTAAAGAAAAGGTTTTTTATATAAACTTTTATGTACTACGTTATAAGGTTCAATATACAATGAAGCTATTTTGTAATTTTTACGAATTTTAGGGGTTATAAAAACCAACTAATTATTTTAAATAGGCTTATTTTAATCCTTCATTTATTTATAATGATTAAGTCATGTCATTACATTTAATAATTATTTTGTCATGGATTGTGGTCTTAGTAAGATACTTCCTCATAGTATTTCTGGGGTCTGCAATCAGTTAACTTTCAATTCGAATTTTACTAATTATTGCAAATAATGACCACCGTATTTATGGTATTCATGTAATTGTAATATATTTATATATGACAATGCATACCGAATATATTAGCGCCTCTGTCGGGATACCCGTTGATGGACAGGGTGTGAGTGTGGTCGCTGGTGACCACCAGCAGCGTGTCGTGGTCGTCGGTCAGTGCGAGCGCGGCCTGCACCGCCTGCTCCATGGCGGACGCCTCGTTCACGGCGAGCTTGGCTCTTCCGCGGTGGTGCGCCATGTCTATGTTACCACCTTCTACCTTTAAGAGATTCGGTTGAACACGTTTATAAAAAACGATACAAATCATCTAACGGCCATAATAAAATAAATAGTAACCTGTTTTTTCTGTCGTCTATAACATGAATATAGGATAGATTGAAGTGAAAGGTGAACTTTAAAGTAATATTAATAAAAATCGCCAGTTCTATCGGACAAGAAAATTGTATGAAATGAATGTGTGTGTGTCCCTAAAATACTATTGTTTTCGATATTATTTATAAATAGCGATTTTCAAGACATCATTTTTCTTGAATCCACAGATTAAAAAAATAATTAACGTATTGCATTTATCCACTTTGAAACAAGAAGCTATCATAAGACATTTCTATCACTCGAAATCGTAGTTTAAATCCGAAAAAAAAACAAAATAAATTTTGGAACATTAATTTCTACCGCTTTATTATGATAAGATAAAAGTTTATTACATTTCTTGGCGAAACATTGGCCGTCTATAGGGAAACGTGACCACTTTCTCTATCATCGGATTGGTCCCTTCCTTATATAGAAGCATTATTTATTTATTTAAATACGTTGTTAGTAAGTCGCGACCGACATTTGTTATTTGTTATAATATACGAACCATAAGGAAGAATCCTTTGGGGTTTTTCTTGAGGACCTTGATAGCAGCTTCCACCATATCTGTGATGGAGGGCATACCGTCTGGACCAGTGTTTCTCTCGTTATCATACGCCAAGTGTGCGTTGGCAAAAATACCTGTAATAAAATGCCATCAGTATGTAAACTCAACAGGAACCATTTCTTATTTTGTAATTTTATTCGTATTATTTGGTATTTTTTTCAGTTTGTTTTATGTGTTGTAAAGGATAATAGGTTTTGAAAACCTCGGACTTTCTGCCACTTTTATACAATACTCTAACGCTAAAGATTAGTACTACCTATAGATTACTGTGTTCAGATTGGAATGATCGGGCACCGAGTTGACTGACGTAAGTGATAGTTTATATTACAAATATATGTATTTAAATATAAAATGATAAATAATTCATTCGTTTACAAAAAAAATAAAGGTGGTTTTACAACTTATGAAGAATATGGCTTACCTAAAAGATAATCTGTTTCATTCACATTTAAATTCTGAAGTTCTCTGTTATTTGAGACTACACTATACTTAAGACCTCTGCTTTGTTTGTTATTCCTGTATTCCTGAATAAGGTCTCTACCATCCGCTCTTGAGCATCCCCATGTGCTGGTCGGGTCACCAGGAGTTCCGGACGCATTAGCTACCAAACCTTGTCTGCCACCTCCCATGATTACCTTAATATTGTTATATTGTATAAGGCAAATTGTATATAAATTAAAAAATGCTCTTGGTGATATATTATTAAAATATATAAATGATTTAGAAATGAAAATTAAATTGTAAAAGTGTCTTCAATTACTTACTGTGCTATAAACAGTACAAGCCAAAAGGTGATATACGAGATTGACCAAAAAAAATATAAATTTACAAAAATACACGCATCAAAATAGTACATCGCCATAAGTCGGCTCTCACGGGTAAGTAATGAAGTAATACCACTGTATTCTGTAAGTTCTCACTTCATCACTGTACATATACGTATAGTGACTTACATTAAGATCTCTTCCAGGGAAATCCTCGAAGAGTTGCCTAGCGATGTCCTTGCACTGTTCGGAGCCTGCGGGCACGCTGCTGTCGCATTCCCACTGTCGGGCCGCGCTGTGAGCGTAGACGGGACCGGGGGTCGCGTGCGTCACGCGCATCGTCGTCACAAAACCTGGAATACAGTTTTTTAATTATTATTATTTATTACGAAAAGGAACTCTTTAATATAGTAATAAGATAAAAATTTATTTGATTAAATAAATATTAAATAGGTTTATATGTTTATATGTAATCTATGGAGGCCTGTAGAGGTGCGCCAACCGCAAAAGCAAAAGCTATCCCGTGACGTCGATGACTTATTTGTATGATTTAAGGTATTTAAATTCTGACGTCTATTGATTAAACATCCAATATCAATAGAATCCAATAATATTTTTAATTTAATAATTAGGTTTAAGGTCGAATGAAAAAAAATGTACCTTTGTATTCAAAACTATAAGCGTCTATGAAAAATTTCGAAGTTTCAATGTTTTCATGCAGAGATGACTTATTGTTTAAGTATTTGGTGGTGCGTATTTTTACTAACCAGCACTCTTCCCTGCCTTCATAGCCAATGAAGCTAAGGAGTCTATTTTAGCACCAGGGTTTAACGACGCAGCACAATCTCTGTGTTGCACCGACGAACTAACACCCACTGTGTTCTGGTTAGCCTTTTCGCCACACAGCAATGCCGTCGCAGTGGCAGCCGAGTCAGGAACCATTTTGTCAGCAGAATAAGTCTGAAAATACGATACAATCATTAACATTTTTTAATTTATATCAATTCTCATGGAAATAGATTTAATGATATAAATCTTGAAGTGCTGTATAAAACCTTATCCGTAAAGAAATATGTACGTACATGAGTACGTACCAACTTTTATGCTAATACAGCTTTGTATATGTAGTATTCTTTCGACTGCCTCGTTGGTCTAGTGGCTTGATATAAGGCCGCAGACGCGGTGGTCCTGGGTTCAATTCCCAGGTCGGGCCAATATATAGTTATTGGGGTTTTCTATCAGAAAATTCTCAGTAGCAGCCCGGAGTCTGGAAGTTGGAAGTGTGCCTCGGAAAGCACGTTAAGCCGTTGGTCCTGCGCCTGAACTCTTTCCGGTCGTGTCGGATTGCCGTCCCATCGGATTATGAGAGCTAAGGAAAAGAGTGCACCTGTGTTTGCGCACACACTTGTGTACTATAATATCTCCTGCGCAGTTGGCTAATCTCTCTTGAGATTGGCCGCCGTGGCCGAAATCGGTCTGGAGGACCTTATTCTTCTTAGTCGTACACTCCTGACAGAGTGGTCGTGGTCACGGAAAGTCTGATGAGTTGGTTGCGGCTTTTGCGAGGCTTCTCCATTTCTCTCTATATGTAGTATACTTAATCCATATAGGTAAACATGTAGGTATATGCTTTCCTCCAACAGCGTGTTCTATAGCATATACCTAAAAAGAGCTTGAAAAAGATAGCTTATTTTATTTCGCGATTCGCGATCGCCTTCGATCTCATTTCATTGTACGTACTCTGTTTATGAATGTTTCTTTTTGTTTTCAAATAGTTATGCGTGAGAATGTATTAAGACAATTTCTGGTTATTGTTGTGCTGACATATATATATATACAGATAGAATATACGTTATGTACACCACAACCAATCTAATCTTCTTCTATAATATTTCTCATTAGGAATGTAGTTAACGTAAGATTTTTGCAGAATTTTGATAACTCTAAAATATTAGCAATCACACGTATTTATATTTTAAAATATGTAACAGAATGTTAACTGTTGATATAGAATGTATGACTCCGACGGAAACTATTAGTTAAAATAAATACACATCTTACGTGCGTAACTTCGCTAAATAAAGTGTTTGTTTATATAAATAAACATATGTTTAACGAGAGCTGAAATGGGTGGATGGTGGACAGTCGCTAGGATACGTTAATGTTAACTGAAAATTAAGGGTCCAAATCCGAGCAAGTACTACTTAGTTTTCATGTGCTTAATATGTGTGTTTAATTCATTCTCGTTGAAGGAAAACCACGTGTTGGAGCAACTACCAACCATCGGTGAAGCGTAAAGAGCTTCAAGTGTTCTCAAAAAGAGAGGATGTCCAGCAGTTGGAGTTTTACAGGCTGTTACTTCTTGACTTATGGTTAACATCATATTTATTTTCTCTCTATAGAACCTTACCTTTAACAGACCAACATGCGGGAACATCTCATACGACAGACGATGGCTTTCCCCTCCCTTGTGTATCCTGGTAGCCGTGACTGTGTTCGGTCCCATGCCATCGCCGATGAACAAAATAATGTTCTTCGCTATTCCTTCGTTCCATTTAACGTTCAAAGCTTCTTCTAACTCTTTTGAAGCCAAATTTGTCCAGTAGTCTGAATCTAAAATAGCAATACATAGTTTACAAAAGTTCTCCCGAAATAGCTATTGTTATCGTAAAATGTAGTCGGTTCTTACATTTTGTTTCATAAAATTACATACCTAATATATACGATTGTTACAAATTTGTTAATTCAAATCTTGACTTTCTAGGTTTATCGTTTATTTTTAGGTATTCCCTTGATTACTTTAGTTTTTTAATGTTAAGATATTTTTTTATTTATTATATCCTGGGCCCACGCATGAATGCCAATGATCGTGTGTTGTGTGTTGGCGTTGACCATTGTTGACGATCCTTATTTAATGTTATAATATTAAATGTTTTTTTTAGGTATATATACATATGTACCTATATACATTTATTTGTTTAGCACGAAAGCTAAAATTAGATAATTCATAATATTTATAAATAATCTACGGCTGACATTAGAGATTCAGGTGCCTTCCAAGGCATGGGAGAAAGAACATATCCAACTTACAAAATTTGCATTGCAATAGTAAAATCTTGGCTTGGTCGAATTTAAAACCAGGATGTCGCAGTCTCCGACTAAATTGTGTTGGTCGACAAGCTAATCGCTACAGCTCACACAGACTATATTCTAATAGCACTGATTAATATGACCGTGAAAAATATTTTGGACTGAAACATAAATAAGTACGGCACGAAATTTTGTGAACTGAACCGTTTCTAATAAAATTTGGCATGCAAGTGTAACAAGTCTATCCAAGCTACCTACAATAATCAGTGATTAAGAAAATTGATAAGTATTTCATATTAATAGTATATTTAATTTATATTATTTTGTTTTCCCTATATTTCATTGATTTTGTTATAATTTAAAATAAATAAGTACCTATGACGTTTATTATTATGATTTTTCTGTTAAGTGCTTACTGCCTTTTAATGTTTTTAAGTTGGCAACACAGTGTTCTAATAAAGACGGGAAAGGGAGTTATAAGAGATATGGTGGTTTATAATCAATGGCTGCTGAGCTGGATATTAGTTTTTATTCATAAACAGTATAGTCCACGCGCCGACCGCATGTACTTTTAATATAAGATTTTACAAGTGGTAGGGCCATGGCCTGTCTGTTAGCACTCGACGAATATTTATAAAACAAAAAACAGTTATTGCTGTATTCCAGTTTGAATGGTTAGCTAGCTAGCTTATTTTTGGCACATACAACGTTTCCAGTGTTGATTGTATAAGATAAAATAATATATGATAATGTTGCTTACAGTGTCATTGTCTATGAACGGTGATGGCCGTTTACTAACAGGATTTGTTTTCTTCCGGTTTTGAATTTTAATAAATCGTTTATGGCACATGCTTTTTTCGTTCCTACCTTTTACTCATTATAGGCAAACGGGAAGATAGGCAACCTGATGGTAGGTGATCATCGACCATAGACATTGGCGCTGTGTAAATATTAACCACTTCATACATCACCAATGCGCCACCTACCTTGGAAACTAAGATGTTAATATGTCCTTTATGCTTATAGTTACACTTGTTCCAACTCATCTCACCGAAACAGAGCAACACTAAGCGATGCTGATTAGATCTTTATGTGATGGTTAAAAAATTTAAGGAGTGATTGTTGATTCCAATACGGATTTATTTAAAATAAAACAAATTATAATTTAGTCATGTTGACGTTGCGAGTGACTAACTTCTTGGCGACGTCCGTTTCATGTGACAGTTAAAAGAATTATTTACAAGTAGGCCCTAATGTCAATGCCCGTTACATTCGACAGACGAAGTTGGTACTGTTGTGTTCCGGTTTGAAAGGTGAGTGAGGCAGTGTTATTGCAGGCGAAGTCAGGGATCATTTGAATTCCTTACAATGATAATGTCTATGGGTGCTGGTTACCATCAATTGGTCAATTTGCACGTCCGCCTAATCTACCAATTCTATATAAAAAAGAGTGAAACTAAATAAAAATAGGTCTAACAGCTTCTAATGTCGTATCTTGTACCTTCACACAAGTTTAGAGAAAACTATATTAAATCATCCGTGAAGATAAACAATAAACACTTAGATAAGAAAGATAACGCATTCGTGCATATAAACGACGATTAAAAGTTATCCTTTTGTAAAGTCTTGATACTGTGTGCCATCTATTTCATTATCGCGGCTTCGCCAGCGTGGCATTCAGGGTCCGAATTCTACTAATGTATAACGATTACGACATGTTCCCAATTCAATTCCGAACCAACTTTGATTAATCTATATTTATTCGTATCAGAACTGGGGCCCTAGACAAGTGGTTTTTAGGTTAATAGAAAAGAATAGAAAACAACAACTAATGTATGAGATTGACATTCGCGTTCGACTCGAAACGTCTCGAAATGGCGAACGCCAATGTCAATCTCATACATTGATTATTGTTTTCTATTCAATTCTATTAACGTTAAAGCCACTTGTCTAGAGGGGCTGAACCGATATGATGTTACAATATACCGTTATTTCAAAACCAAACTTAATTGTTAACTAATTGACAGGAGGGCTGGTTCATTTTTCGCGCAGAGAATCGGAATTGCGATTCAAAGAGGAAATGCTGCTAGCATTCTTGTCACCATTCCACGCGGTCACGACTTGTATAATAATTATTTTTAATTTTTATTTGTATTTAGTTAAGGTTTTAATGTAAATAAATAGAGTGAGACAGATATCCAAAAACATTGTTAACTATTATATTAATAGTTGATAATTAAAGTAAAGAATAGGTAATCGGATAAACATCGATAGGCAACGATCTCGATTGTATTCGATTGCGATAAGTGACATGACATGTGTTTGTAGAGTTGGTCCCCGGTTTGTGACGAAAATCCGTACTTTTCAGACATATTTATTTACTTACCTACTTCCAAATACTTTAAATATTTGCACGTAAATAATAAAAAAAAAGGTACGAATAAAACATAACCTTATTCGGAGTGGTTTTTAATGAAGCAATTTTTTTTTTTTATTAAATATACCTCATTATAATAATTATGAGTACGTAAATTGATGTAAGCGGTGGTTAGCATCTCTTACGATACAAATTTCTATGGGCGTTGGTAACCACTTACCATCAGGTGGCCCTATGCAATAAAAAATGTTTTCCTTCATGCATGGTCATGCATCAATATAATACGTTAGAGTTTCCATCTATCATATTCTCATTTTAAAATTATCGTATTATTATTTAATACTTCTTCACGGCTACTATAATGAAAGTCAAACAGATTTATAATTTCTTGTAAACAATTAAACTGTTATTGGCATTGTGTTGTATCTCCTTGAATCATAATAAAATGTAGTACGTCTTGCGCACTTTGTGGATGGATTAAGTCAATGAAGATAAATACTTATTATTAAAGAAAGCTGAGTCGCAATCTCGCTTGTTTGTTTATTTTTAATTTATACCTATATTGGTAGGGCAAGATATGAAAATGGGCCACCTGATTCCCATGATATTTTCCTTCCCCGCTGAAAACTAAAATAAATTATATGTACACAAATTAAGTACATGACAATTCAGTGGTCTTCGGCTGTGCATGAACCAGCAATCATCGGCTAAAGTTCACGCGTTCTAACCACTGGGCCACCACGTGTATAATACCATTATATTCTTTTTCCAAAAATCTGATTAGAATTAATATATTATGACTAGCTGATACCCGCGACTTCGTTCGCGTTGCTTGATATATTAACAAAGTTTTCTTATGTACGAAGGAAAAAACATCAAAAAGATCGCAAGCA
This sequence comes from Nymphalis c-album, assembly GCA_963151315.1. NCBI lineage: Eukaryota > Metazoa > Arthropoda > Insecta > Lepidoptera > Nymphalidae > Nymphalis > Nymphalis c-album. Next base: position 1,924,294 of record OY720601.1, read on the forward strand.
AAAATATACTTTGCTTAAACATACATCACTGAACACGCAGGGCATATAAAAATCGTTGTTTCTTGAAACTTTATTAACTCTTTATTTAATGAAGATATCGCAATATTTTTTTTTACAAGGGCCAAGTGTCTATGAAATAAAATAAAAAAAAAACATTGAAATCTATCCAATAGTTTTTCCATGATGCACGCACAACTGTAGACCTCTATCATTTTATTTATATAGATGAATAATTCAATACCTACACGTCTAATTCAACAATACATTAAAATCAATGAACATTTTGAACCAATTGATTAGTTATAGTTAATTTATGTAAGAAAGTATTTAGAATACGATTGAATGTTGAGTACGAATCGATTATGATCAATTTACGTACGGACCACGGTATCAATGTATGAGAATTTTAATGTATGAATATGTTTGTTGAAAGTGAGTGCTTTGTTTACATTTGTTGGTGGTGGTGCTTGTTTTACATTTACTTGGTGGTAGAGCTGTGTAAGCTCGTTTGGGTAGGTACCACCCACTCGTCAGATATTCTACCGCAAAACAACAGTACTTTATATATATATATATATATATATATATATATATATATATATAAGCAAGCGCTTGACCCAGTGATATACCAGTGTCTGGTTGCCAATGAGCCTTCTAGCACGACGATCCACTGAATCCAAAACATCAAGCTGGTTCTTAGCAGAGCCGTCCCATAAATGGCTGCAGTACTTGATATTGTTGTGTTGCGGTTTAAAGGGTGAGTGAGCCAGCGTAATTACAAGCACAAGGGACATAACAACTCAGTTCCCAAGGTTGGTGGCGCATTTGCGATGTAAGCGATGCGACATTTCTTACAATGCCAATGTCTATGGGTGTTGGTGACCACTTACCATCAGGTGGCCCATATGCTCGTCCGCCTACCTATGATATAAAGAAAGACATTTCAAATTAAATTCCACATTTATATTCTCATAACCAATAGTATCACTACAGTATCATGCAATAGAACTAATATGCCGGTATCTCGGCTCTGTAATAACATTTTTCAAAAATGGAACCCTATAATTATTTCGTTACTCCGTGTTACGCATTTGGTTTACCACGCCCACTTGAAAAATCTCAGCCTGTAAATTCCTCAAACGATATTCAAATTAAACACGAAATTCAGTAGCAGTACGTAAAAGTGAATAAATGTTAATATCGTTTTTTTTATTTCAATTGCGATCATGCTTGAAAAATATTTCTTAATTATTAAACCATTGAAAAAAAATATCAATGTAACCTTGTCTTAATTTCAATTACTTACATCTTGTGTCATAATATTTGCAATAAAAAAAAACTAACCTTTTCGTAATACACATCGCACACTAACAACATTGAACACAAAAAACACGACCAACCAACTCCTGCGCATTTTGACAACTGACATCTGAACGTAATGAGAAATGACTTGTCTTGTCAACGTCACGATATGATTTGCAATTCAAAACGAATTGACTTAAATAATTAACCAATTTCTTTTCATACTTGTAACACACATGTTTATCAATTGATTTGAGCTTATCTTATCTTTTAATAGTAATTAAGTCTATGCTTACTGCTTGTGATCGATCATTATCTAGTTTGATTGTTCCAAATCACTACTAGTCTAAATTAGACTAGGGAAAAATTTAATCAGATTAATGATGCTTTGGAGCACTTACTTAACTCACTTTACTTTTTTGCTTACTTTCGTTATACAGTAATCGTTATTCAAGATTACATAATATTGTAATCCTTAATCATTTGTAGTTTGTTTTTTGTTTTAGTTTGTTTGTTTATTAGTTTGTAAAGTTATTAATTTTAATCTTACTGTAATAGCTGTTACTTAGTTACGTAAGATGGATTCTGTGGTTTCCTGAAACTGAGGGAGCACATAGATTTTTAACTAGCATAATTTATTTAAGGATGTCACGTGTATTCCTTGTTGGAGATGCTCTAAAATAAAATAAAAAAATAAATAAAAATAAATCTGATAGCATTTTCCCAAATTTGGTCTAAGCGATTTTTTGGTTTTTCTCATCATGAGACGTAAACGTTTGCTAGCGTAGTATAATTGTTTCATTCATGAACATTTGTATGGCCTTATTGTAGTGCGTCTTTGCATTTGTGTATGATGTAAACAATGAACATTTATTGTATAGATAATGTCAAGATCTCGTTTAAATCTTATCATTAGATGGAGGCACGACGGTTTTTGATATGCTATTAAACTTTAATAAGTACCTAAAGTCAGGAAGTAGGTTTGTTGATGTAATATTATAAATACTATGGTTTTCCTAATTCCTAAATATAAAGCATATTTCGCGCTAGCAACACTTAGTGAGCACTAGTGTCATCTATCCCAAAGTATGCGATAACATTAAGTGGCGATCACAGAGAATTTAACCGATACGTTTGTGGCTACATAAGTCCTCCTAGTCACTCCCAGAGGGCGCTAAGGTCTAACATAAAAATATATTTTCGTAAAAAAAAAATTGGGTCAATTTTTATATACGAATATGATACAAGGTTTTCGCTCTACATTAGGGCAATAAATATCATGAAGAACTAATTTAACTTCAAAAGAGTTAAATTTAAATGTTCATTTCTTTAATAATTTATAAAAATAACTTAAGAGTAATAACAATAATTAAACGTAGTTAATATTAATACATGAGTGTGTTTATTTGTATGTCCTCCTTTCAGTTAATTAGTGGAGGGATTTTCATGAAGATATGACCTAGATAGAAGCATATTTTCTGTCTATCGAGTAACGCGGCCTAAAAGCTGCTTTTATAAAATAATATATAATTTTAATTAATTATATATGTTATATTTCAAGTTATATAGGGTGCAATCTCTGGCGCATTAAAATTGTAGCCAACCAAAAAGAAATAGCTGTAGAATTTTAATTCGTTTTAAAGCCCAGAATATGTATAATAATATGTAATTACCTGATGATAAATTGCTTGATTGTAGGGCTTTGTGCAAGCTCGTCTGGGTAGGTACCATCCACTCATCAGATATTCTATCGCAGCTAAAACAGCATTACTTGGTTTTGTTGTGTTTCGGTTTGAAGTGTTTGAGCCAGTGTAATTAAAGGCACAAGGGACTTATAATCTTAGTTCCCAAGGTTGGTGGTGGAGTAAGCAAACCGGTCGGTCCAATGAGTGGGATATTGATGACGTATGGGGTGTATAACGGTGCCTAATTGTCGAAGATATAATGTTAAGGAAGTATTAAGTCTTTTAACTCCCATAAAACTCAAGGACCTGTAAAAGATCGTAGGACACGATTAATTGCATCGTTCGTTTAAATCTGGTGAATTAGACTTGATTAAGCGATGCTTAGACGAGTCTCCCTGAAAGAATATGATATAGCTTTTGTATTATATTTAATGGTATTTTCAGGGATTACATATTACATACATAAAACATAATTGATAAAAGTTTTTCTTCTATTTAAATATGAGCATATATTAAGTTCTTGGGACACAAAATGGATGAGGAGTACTTTCATGGCGTTTGGTTAACAATGTATGTGAAACAGTGATTATGTATTTTTCCGTCTAAAATTGAATATAATATATTTTATTTAAAATATATATGAAAAATATATAATACTTGGGTAGGTACAATGAATGCCACAGGACAGTCGTTTAGACGGCGTGTTTTTTCTTTAAAATTTTAATGCGTAGTTTTTTTTTTCAAATATAAAAATAAATATGTTAGTTATTAATAATTGTTCTTTAAATTAAATATAAGTAAAAGTGTTTTGAATGGAAAAAATAAAATATTATTTATTTAACAGTTAATTGAAATGAATTATGAATAAAATCACGTATAAAATTTATCATTACTTTATCTTAATCTAATAATATTGTTATCATTATAAAAGTTTACGACATTAGGTGTACTTTTAGGTATTGTGTTTCCAAAATATTTAAGAAAAATGGTAATTTTAAGCAATTAATTATATTATTATTCTACTAATTATTAATAGTTTCACATAAAAAAATGTGAAACACTAGCCTTACAATGTATAAAAAATTATAGCATTATATTATATTTTTTTATTGTTAAGTAAATAATACAGGTACATGTTACATGTATAGAGATGTAGACGTTTACAATTAAATGAGCGGTAGAAGTAGGTATATATCGGTCAGGATCGATCGACGCGTTGTTCTGCGCAGGACTGTGCAGCCTCCATTAAGGGGAAGTTAGCCCAGTCAATGTGGAATTATGTATTTGAATAATACTTTTCTGCATAAATTTGAATGTTTTATATTTCTGACGAGCCAGCTCGCGTGGTTGCAGTTTGATAGATAATTGTCTTTCGCGCCGTCTGTCGTGATTTCGATTCCCTCCCAGGGCCAGATTCGCGTTCGACTCGAAACGTCTCGAAACGTCGCGGTCGAACGCGAATTTCAACCGCATACATTGATTATTATTTTCTATTCTATTCTATTAACGTTAAAGATTTCACTGAAATTCTGTCACATGTGTATTCCACCAACCCGCATTGGAGCAGCGTTGTGGAATAAGCTCCAAACCTTCTCCTCAAAAAGAGGAGAAAAGGCCTTAGCCAGCAGTGGGACATACACAGGTAAAAGAAACTTGTCTACGGGCCCAGAACAGACATTTGTGTGCATGAACATGTCTGTTGTCTGAGTCTTGGTGTAATTATATAAGTATGAACATAATATATTTAAAATTATCATAATCATATTCAACCCACATAAATTCACTGTTGGACATATTCCTCCTCAGTCGCACGCCAATTCTCCCGGTCCTACATTCAACGCCAAATTGAAGTATCACAAACTAGAAACTACCACCGGTTCGTAAAAGAAAATCCCAACCCTGAGAAGAACCGGCGAATTAAATTCAGCGGGTTAATTTTTTTTTATGTTATTTTTTATGTAATTATATTGTTCACAAAAAATAAATATAAATAAATAGCAATATATACTATAAGTGTAACTATTGAGCACCCGCCATTTGTAAAATCATTTGACCATCGGGGTGGTCTGCCCACTTACCTTTTCGCTTCTCTACACATAAAACCCTCAAAATTCAAAATATTTTTTTTTACAATATTAAATATCTGATATATCAGTAACGTGAAGAGCGTCTCCTTAATTTTTCTCCTTATTTCAATCAAACTTGTCCTTACAAACTGAAACGTTTCTCCACAATTGGAGCTGGGAGTATTATCAAGATGTCTCGTACCTGAGTCGTTTACTTTGTTAATTGTGGGTATAACGAAAAGTATTGTGAAATAACCAATTATTCATTAGGAAATGGTGAGTGTGTGAGGTTTTGTGTTGTTGAATTATAAATAGTTATAAGGTTATTGTTTTATTAAGTGTTTTTAAATCGATGGATAACTAAGGTAAATTATATGTTTTGTTTTTTATGTCATTGATATAGATTTTTGATTTTATGGCCAATCGTAGTTTTGATTTTTTTTGCAATTTTTACAAAGTGAACTGAAGGGATTTTTTCCATAAAACGACATAAAAGAGTTTTTATCTAAATCTAATATATAACATATAATATCATATTTATTTAAAACGCCAAATAATCAGATTGTTCTACGCCTCTTTTCAATCGATTTGATTTGTTACCAACATTATAGAAACATCATCTGATTTTAACCATTTACAGCATGATTTAGAATTTTGATTATGTATTTAGGAGAAATATTTACTGAATATATAAAGTTATATATTCTAGGCCAGAATGGAGCTCCCTGTGCTGGACAAGTTCTGCTTTATCTTCGACCTGAGAACAGGATGTATCGTCATGGGGATCATAAATTCGGTAATTTCTTTCATGTATATGTTTTCATGCATGACTTATAAATACGTTTGTTTTTCGCCTGAGGTTTCCCCTATAGGTTGAAGGGGATCTGTTGATTTATGGTGTTTTGAGGATGTGACAAAAGTAGCCTGTGTCCTTCCTCGGGGCTTAAGCTTTTTTCACACAAAATTTCATCAAAATCGGTTCAGTGTTCTAACCGTCGAAGCGTAACAGACAGGCAGAGTTACTTTCGCAGTCAATATTAGTATAGATATTGGACATTAGACACTGTGAATGCTAAAGTCATTCTTCGCCAGCTAACCTTGGAAAGTGCAAAAATAAACTTTCTTAGTGTTCAATAAACAGTAACAGCCTGAGAATGTCCCACAGCTGGAATAAGGCCTCTTCTCCCCTTTTGAGGAGAATGTTTGGAGCTAATTCCACCACGCTGCTCCAATGCGGGTTGGTGGAATAGTAATACACGTGATAGAATTTCAGTCAAATTTGACACATACAGGTTTCTCACGATGTTTTTCTTCACCTTGCAAGAGATGAATTATAATCACAAATTAAGCACAAGAAATTTAAAGGTGCTTGCCCGGGTTTGAACCCACGATCATCGGTTAAGAATCACGCGTTCTTACCACTGGGCCATCTCGGATCTTCAAGTGTTCAATAAAAGAATAAATATAATACTTATAATCAGTTTGGAATTTTCGGCCAAAAACTACAAAGTTCAAAGGTACTACCATTATATACCTTCATATCCTTGCAGATCCTGACCTTCGTACTGGCGGTGATACTGATAACATTCGCGGTGGATATAAAGAGTGCCGCCGAGTCCAAGAAGGACGACATGGATGGCATGTCCTCCGTGGTCTACACCATCGTTGTCCTTCTCGTCGTGCTGCTTTTCCTCAAGTTCCTCCTGGATTTGATCTTCGTATGGGCTGTGTATAAGGTAGGTTTTTTATACAAGTCAATCTTAAAATATTTTTTATATGAAATCCAATTTATATTCTATGGTTAAATATTCGCTAATAGTCAAGTAGTCTTGAAAGACCACACATATGGCGCTCGGTATTGCTTGAAGATAAAAACAATAACTTCTTAAAATGTACTTAAGACTTTATCAAATAGATGGTGCTATAAATATTGATTGATTGTATTTACCTCATAGTAACAGTCTTGGGGGTCAATTCTACTAACAAATCTTTATCGCAATCGTACGAAGCGAGATCGTTGCCTTTTATCCGTTTTCCTATTATTCAATTTAATTAACGACTATTGGCATAATAGTTAACAATTAAGTTTTGTTTTGACATAACGGTATATGTTAACATCACATCGGTTCGGTTCCGATCCGAATAAATATAGTTTAGTCAAAGTTGGATCGGAATCGAATCTGAGGCTCTAGCCAAGTTGACATTCTACAATCGTAAACGCTAATAGAAAACTAAACAAATGTATGAGAATGACAACTCTCAACGATAAGTCACGTGGTCATTCTCATACTATTTTTAATTTTCAATTAGCGTTTACAATTGTAGAATGTCAACTTTGCTAGGGCCTCTGGAACGTCGGAGCGTCACGGTAGCATGCGCAAGCGATCCCGTGGCGCTCCTTTTAAAACGGGAAGGGTACCGTGGTGGTTTTAGTCGGTAGGAGTCCGACATAACCCTCCATTAAGCTACATCACATATGGAGGGTGGTATCCATGATGGATTTCCCCACGAAAAAAAAGGCCTCTGGAACGTATCGTAATCGTTAAAGCTTAGTAGAATTCAGCCCCTGCTTCCGAACTTTTTGACCACATTACACCACACTGCTGCAATGCGAGTTTGTGATTACACTGTTTCCTTACGTCGTTTACCTTCACCGCTGTGCTTGAGATAAATTGTAAATAAAAAACTCGGTATTGCTTCCTTGGGTTTGAACTCGCAACCTTCAGTATAGATTCACGTGTTTTAGCCACTGAGGCAACGAGCTTCACTCAATGTTAATGGGCGGTGGTGACCACTTATTTTCTTACGTATAGTACAAAAATAGATTGTTTCTTTTAATATAGATAAAGTAATCTTTTTAGAAGAGTAAAATTATGTCGATGAAAATCGTCTTTATTTAGTCGTATAACAAATAATTATTCGTGTATTTAGCTCAATAATAATTATCTTATTGAAGGAGAGATGTGGTATTATGAAGAAGTACTGCATCTTTTGGATCGTGTTCCTGGTGCTTTTCATCATCGGTTTCTTGAAGTCGCTGTTCCATATGGGCGCTGGGCATGTCATCGCCCAGATACTATTCCTTGGTATGATGTCTTATTGATTATTTTAATTGTTATACTGTTATGTACAGGGCTATTTGTAATGACTCCAGCAACCTCGCAGGACTTGATGGCTCACATCATAAGCAACAGCTTTTGTTCTGCGACTTCGGTCATAACTCAATACATGAAAAAAAAAATGACTTTACAAATATTTTCGTACTGTCGTGACATTTGTAGGTCTATATTTCATTCATACACGAAAGGACGAGGTGACGCGTCGATCTTTGCGTTGTGCGTAGATTTAAAAACGTTTAAGCGGGAAATTAAATTAATACTTATTTTTGTATGAAAATAAAATCTAACAAATTATCAAAAATCGTAGAACAAAAGTTGTTGCTTATCTAGCCCTGCTCGGTTGCTGGGTCATTAAAAATAACCCTGTATATGTTTTCGTTTTGGTTAATATTCTGGCACGGTGTCAAGGTGTGTTCACATGACTGCTTCGGTTAGTGCTTATGTATACCTCGTATATTGTTATTATATGCACACTTATTTATTTATGTAAATTAATATAACGCCTTAAATTATTTTGGTTTAATGCTCTATATTTATCTAGGAATGTTATGTTAGGCCTGTACTGAGAACACTTCGGCTTAAAACACATCGAAAAATTAATGATAATAAGATACAATTTCAAACGAAGCTAAAATATAATAAAATGGTGTTACTGCTAAGGTGATTACGAGAATTAAGCTCATGTACCAATCTCACGAACACTAACAAAGAATCACAATCCTACACTGACGTCATCTGACGCTCCAACCCTCATTTAGACCTACCCCTACTGTTACCAAGCGCTAACATGTTTACACATTCATATAAATGTGTATTTTATTTCCAGCTGAAAATTTCTACTACATCGTTGTGATTCGAAGTTATTTGATATCAATCAACGAAGACGGTGTTTTGTAAAATTACAGCGTTCATTTGTTTCCTTGTATCGTTATGATGGAGGAAACACGGATCCGAAACCAGCTGGTAAATAATGGTATGGCGTTCTTTTAATATTGTATTTATAAATATATATCTTATATTTAAATATATACATATTTTACTGCTAATATTTTTTAAATCTAAATATAACTTTTTTATTAATTTTATCAAATCAAATTATTAATATTTCATAATATTCAATTTTCCGATCATGCAACTGTTATTATATATTTAATGATATTTTTTAAATAATTCTACAAACGAGTATTACAATAAAAAGTTTTTATTAAAAAATTACAATATCGCTTACAGTTTTAATAGTGGTTGTGAAATTGCGTTGTATTTAACATTACACGATGGAATAATCATATCATAGTTGTAAACATAACTCTCACTTTTGTAATATAGAAAGGAGGTTCATTGTCACAAAAAAAACAAGGTTAATGGTATCAACATTGACAGCCCAAGAAATGAACAGGTCTAATCAAATAGTTAAAATTTATTAAAAAAAAATATTGTTATGCGTACCTAGTTTTTTTTTATTCATTCGAAAGCGCAGCAGCGTTTACGTTGTGAAAATAAAATATTATAATTTCTATCTTAGATCATTATCAATTTGACAGCTTACGCAGCTTTGATTGACAAAGGCCGTATATTCACCATACGCAGCTTCGAGCAAAGAATCATAAAAAAATTAACAAATACATCATAAAATGTTAAGTTACTAAAAAATATCCACCACCTTTTATCTCACTTTATATTTATATATATATTTAGGTAGATTTCACGTTGCACGATAAAAGGAGATTGTTGTGAGGCGAACGATGTTTTTATTTTTAATTGCATTTTTTGTCGTGCATTGGTTTGGGTCAGTTGATATCAACATAATTGATTATTATAAAAGTCTTTTTTACGTGACATCTACTATTTTATTTTTATTTTATGAAAAATATTTTATTATTTGTATTAAATTATCTATGGCTAAATTAAAAGATTCCTTGGGATGACAATGAACTTCGTTTTCTTAAGATCATAAGTTTGTCTTCCATGATATATAGATTAGTTAACATCATAACATTAATGATTAACGTCGAACGTTACAAAAGTTACCGCACATCAGTGATTTTTATTTGCATATCTGTCTATCGCGTTTACTGATTACAAGCGTAACAATGAGAGAACAGGACAGAATAATTAAAATAGCCAAATTGAAGGTATTATAGGGACGTTAGCTGTGTTTAAGTTGCAGGGCCAAGACCAGCTCTCCTGATAAAGGGTAGGATTTGAAGTTCTCATTCCATCAATGTTACCAGAATATTTTTTTCACGAATCGCCTTGCCGGAGCGCGCGTGTAGCCCCGAGATAGCCCCAGCCCACTAGTACTCGGATTTGACATAAAATCAAAAATGATGTAACTTTATATGTATTGCGAGACAGTTAACGTTTTAAAATCCATGCTATAACATATACATAAAAACTATTGAAACTGATTATTGCTGTAAAAGTCCTTTTTTTTCTGCATAAAAATGATTTGATAAATAAATATTTCTGAAAAAAAAAATAGCCGAATCGGCTACCTGTAGCCAGCGGATAAAATATTATCGCCGCTCGGTAAGGGAGATAGCCCCATTGGCGCTAAATAGCCCCATCTGGCAACATATTTCCATCACGCTTCGTTGAAGTGAACATATTTGACAACTGTCAGATTTTATTCTTACTTATATATCACTGGGTTTCAGACGATAACGAGATGTAACAAACCCAGTTGTATATTTCTAAACGTAGCCAAATTGATTAACGTTCTTACTCTTATATGTTCTGAGTACTAACTAGTTGTCATCTCATATGGTCGATTAGAAATGATTAATAAAAATCATCAATGTGCGACAGCTCTAATAACGTCAAGAGTTTTTTTTTATAATTGTTCCTGTTTTTACATTTTTATAAATTATAAATTAATATTATATTTAACATATTATAATATTAAATATTTTTTAAAGATGACATATTAAAAATTGTATTCATTGAAATCAATTTACATAGATAAAATCGTTAATATTAATTTATATGTTATATTTATTATGAACAATATTATATACTGACTAACTCTGACACATATATTTTTTCAATATAATATTTTCACAATTATGTGAAACAGCAACTGATCATTAATTTCAGTTCAAAATATAAATCTTTGTAATACAACATTTCATATAACAATATTATAAAAAAAACCGAATATTTATTTATTTTTATAAATTGTTATTGAAAAATAATAAGTCTTATTATTATCTCAAAGTCAAACTTTTATTGTCTCAAAATACGGTTAAAAATAATTTCTATACATACCTATAGGTTATGATAAAGTTCTATTTCTGTAAGCGTGTCTTATGGGAGTTCAGGCCATTTCATTGAATTATCGACTAACTATAACATTATTGGCATCAAAGTTAACAATTCATTTTGTGTTTGACGTGACCTATATGTTAACATAATATAATCGGTCCGTTTTCGATTCGAATAAATAAATAATCATCAAAGTGGAATTGGAATCGGTAACTTATCGTAATGGTTACAGATTAGTAGAATTAGTCCCCTGATTACTAGAACGATCGCTTTTCTCGCTCTAACTAAGGGCCGTCGCTGTTGTATGTGGAAGTGACAGATCACAGAACTGTGTGTTTCTTGTTCTAATATAAATATATATGTATAGTTCTGAGTTCACCCACAAAACACGCTTACAAGATCAACCTAACCGAACCTACACTATATCTGAAAATATCATATGTGATTTGTACTTTTTGGATATTTTTAGGATATATTTTCAATTTATGGTTTTAAATACATATATTTACACAATTATTTATATAAGAATGTCACGGTTTAAAAATGTTCCTTTTTAATATACTTTTTATATATTATATATTTTTAAACATGGCCATCTTGGATTTGTTTGATTTTTAAATTTTTAAACGGTTGTTTGCTTTCGAAAATATAATCTTTATTACGATGTTAATGTTTGATTCATGTATTGTATATATAAAACGTATATCGTCGTTTTATATAATATTCATTAGATCGGGTCCGTATTATATTAAAACTTATATTGTTAACGGTCCCAAAATTATTCTAGTTAAATTGTAGACAGTGACATAGATAATTAATAGTTATAATCCAGTGTAACTGTGTAGGCACCAATTATATGAATTACGACAATAAAACGTCCCTCGCTTTAATTAGCTCATAGTTGTCTGTTCCTGTCCTTGTACAGAGAAGTGAATGGAATTTGAGGACGTTTTGAAATAGATGCATAAGTATTGTCAATAGTTATTATGTGACAACACTAAAAACAAAAATAAAACATCACATAGAGTGATATGGGAAAGTGGCTTTAATAAGACAACATTTGTAAGGATATACGAGTCAAAACAGCGTCACAGTAAATCGGGTTTCAAGATTACACGAGTGAGATACGATTCGCCGATCTCGAATCTTCAAGAAAAAAAATTCTTTCATTTTATTAATTTGAAATTTTAACAATTTCTTTACATATGTATAACCATATACATAAGATTATTAATTTACTGCGAATTGTAATTAAAGAGTAACAATGATTTATATGTTTAATATAATTATTCTCTTTAAATTAATTATAATCAAGTTTTGAACGAATCATATTTGTGAATTTTGACAGCTCACGTCTTAGTCACGGTCTTGTATACAGGTCTAGCAACCGAGTCCAATTTCAGTGGTGAGAGATAGGCGCGATTGTGTAACAACTTTTATTTCGCTGCAGCGCCCGCTGTGCGTCGCTGCTATCGAACTTTGTTGAGTGACACGCGGCGTATATTTTTCTTTCCCAAGTATTGTGTTATTTAATCATTGTTTTTTTGTGTTTTGCGGATTTGTTGTTATATTTGTTTTGTTTAGTATGAAAAAGTGCGAATTTTCATGCCTATAGCGGCCGTAAATTGAACGGAACAGCGAAGTACTACTACTACTGAAGTTGCAAGACCTGTATACAAGACCGTGCTTATAGTACACACGTAGTACAATAGTATACACGACTGTTTGGACAAAACTCTTTATATATACAGATAATATAAACAAAATAATGTCATTTGTAATTTATGATATTCTGATACACTGAGCTTAAACAATATTTTTACTGAGTAAAGATTTATATAGTTAAATAGAGTTTTTCATATAAATGTAATCATAGACAGAGTTTATTATAAATATATTATTAACAACTATTTAAAATTTCAAATTCAATACTTTTAAGATAGGGACCGCTAATGGTTCCAAAGACAATAACTTGAATATACTATTTGTTGAATATATCTACACTACTCTGTACAAAATGGGCTTACAATATTTTTATCGAAACTTTTTAAAATAAGAAGATATTTTTCAAAAATAAAATAATTTTCAATTTTTGTCAATTTGAAAAAAGAACGCGTGCAACTCGATATACGAGTGCGTATGAGTTCTGAACTAGAAACGTTTTATTTTATAACTGAAATTGCAATTCAAACATGGACTAAATAATATGTCATATGTTGACAATTTAAAATATAACATTATCTTTATGTTACTATTAAACTATTCAATATAAATGTAAACAAAACAAATATACTCATTATGTCGTTTAAAATTCGTTCCATTCACTTCTCTAAATAAATATATATACAGAACACTGGTGTAACTAGACCTTAATGTTTGTATCAACGATTAAGAGCGGAAACTAAGATAGGTACATATTAATTTTAATAACAATAGGTACAGCACGATTTAAACTTTATGGCGGCTCGGATATTAGCTGCAAGTGCGGGCACGCGCATGTACAGTATAGTCGCACGCACGGTCTTGTATACAGGTCTAGCAACCGAGTCCAATTTCAGTGGTGAGAGATAGGCGCGATTGTGTTACAACTTTTATTTCGCAGCGGCGCCCGCTGTACGTCGCTGCTATCGAACTTGATTGAATGACACGTGGCGTATATTTTTCTCTCCCAAGTATTGTATTATTTAATCATTGTTATATCGTTTTGTTGAGTTTTGCGGATTTGTTGTTATTTTTGTTTTGTTATTTAACTGTTTTGTTTAGATTTGGATAAGTGTTCGGGATTATTATTACACGAATTGTCATGCCTCTGGCGGCCGTAAATGGAACTGAACAGCGTCATTAAGTCGACGTACCCCCATTACTGAAGTTGCAAGACCTGGATAGAGGACTGTGGTCGCATGTACCGCTAATACCGAATTTTGTGTATTGCGTTGCGCATTGTTTCGCGCGAAGTTCAAAGCTGTCATAAAGTTTGAATCGGGCTATACATTGGGATCATTGTTACAGAGCCGTTTGTATCGAATATTATAAAACAATATGCCACGCTTATACGAACGAGTCGTTGATAAGGAAATAAGTTCTAGTTATATCAATGTTCAGATACCTAATTACCATTTGCCAAACAGTAAACTATTGAGGTATAACCGAATCAATCCCATCGTAATATAGATCGATTTATAGCGTCCATACGATTCGAATTGAAATATGAAAATGAAAAAACAAAAAATTTAAAGTAAGTAACTTTTATTTAATCGATTTTCGTGCGTTCAGATTGATTGATTTTTATTTTAGACGATTCAAATCGATAAAAATTTATAAAATTAATTCGAACGCGGTTTGAGCATTCGAAAATCAAATAAATATTTTTTAATAAGGCGAATAGTAATTAGGTGGCTGGTTATTTCTATAGAGATTTTCTAATTAATCATTGTATATCTTGTTACATATCTAGTACCTTCGATGTTTATAGACCCTATACCCTATCCCTTTATAATGAATGTACTCAATTTCTATACAATGTATATTTAAATATTTCTTAGATGTGTTTTATGTATAATATATAAAAATGGTCTGTTCGCATAGATATAAATTTATCCATACATCTACCGTCCCTTGACTTATACATCGACTATAACTTGTATTAAGATAAAGTCATGTACACACTATCGTTTTCGGTCATAAATAAAAATCGTAATCATACATCGAATGAGCTTGTATTCGCCAATTCTCTATTGAAGGATATATATTTTATTACATCGTATTAATGTGCGCACAGACCTGTAATATAATATATGTAATGTTTGCACACCTAAAGATCAATTGTAAACGCTTTAAATGTCGTCTTAATTATTTACAATGTGTATTTGTATTGATTTTATAGAAAATTGATGTTTCCGAACGTTGTACGTCGCTTTGTTAAACGCATTGGAAATTAAATATTTCAAAATGTATTTATTTGTTTTAATTAATACCTTTTATAACAATATTCAATTTATTATTTATAAATAAAATACAATATTTTTTACTAAAACAGTTTTTATGAATTAAGTATGTTTAAACACTTTGTTGTAAGATCTTTGTCTATATTTACGCCATAAATAAATCGAATGGCAACTGCCCAACTGGCATTATTGGCCATGGTTTAACCAACGAATTCAGACGTAAATAGAAGCGCAGTTCTTAAGGATTTCGTGTGCCGATTCGAAGTAGGTCTGCCCCCACTTTAGTTCGTCATTGGCGGCGTTGGTGACAACGATGAACGAACGAACTAAACTGAGAAACTAAATATCCGTTTCTCTTGTTCTCGTAGTTAAGATACGCTGGCGGCTGGGGAAAACTTCGGTCTCTCTTGCTCTAGTAGTTAAGATACACTTGGGGAACGTGATTCGCTTTGCAATGCGTAAGAGAGAGACAGCTGCCGCGGCGCGACTGCCACGCCGCCAAGCGGCATTCAACAAAGTCACAAAGAATTCAACATTATAGTTGGAGGCTCATTGATGGTGAAAGATATTACGTGTTATACTTTTTACAAGGTTGATGGGCGAAGCACCACACGTCAACAGGCTCAAAAACTAAATAAAAACTAAAAAATTCAATAGAATATCTTCTATTGAATTTTTTAGTTTTTATTACAGTTGTTAGAAATATTTCTAATCAGTTAATAAAAGCAAATTCAAATTTCTACTCATGTTGAAATGTTACACTTTCTTATTGATTGTCATGAATCTACCACCGGTTCGGAAATAAACACCTCAGACCTGATAAGAACCGGCGAAAGAAACTTAGCGGGATTATTTTGTCTATGGTCTATGATAATCTCAATATCTTTAATTTATCATAATGTTATGTGAGTAGGAATGTCGGATGATCTTACAGTATTAAATAGGTTTTTATATTTAGCATTAAGACTTAATTGGAATTAGATATTTAAATTAAAATATATCAACTTATATAATAAATAAAAGAAACATCTAAATTACTTTATTCAGACATAAAAAAATACAAAGTGACTAAGTATAAAAATCGACGCAAATAATTAAAAATAAAGCGTATCCAATCACAATACTTGCAGTCTTGAACTTTTACATAGGCAGCGCTGTCTCGCTGTAACTCATTTTCATCTTCCTGTACACGCTGTTTACCACCATGAGGTAGTAAAGAGAGTACGCTGAAATAGAGAGTTCATTAACCTTACAAGATTCATTGATACTTTTCAATAAAAACGAGTTGAAATTGTTGTTCGTTCATGCAATTCTTAACATTTTATTTTTTGCACATGTACGTACGATCAAATCGATGTTTTCGATATAATGGAGATAATTCTACATTAATTAGGTTGAGTGTTTTTGCGACATCCCAACTGGACTCAGCCAAGTGCGAAATAATTTATCCATTATGGTCAGTTTTATATCAATTCTTAGCCTCACCCTAGGGATGAGACTTCAAAAATATGTTTAGACTCATTTGAGTGTTCCCCTCCACGGAAATCTTTAGTAAAAGGCGAAAGATTTATACGTTTTGAAGGGAAACCAGAGTAATTTAAGTATTATAACTGAAAGTATATAAGAAACTGTGTGTAAATCTTGCCAGCGCGATGCAGCTTTCTGGCTTTTTAAATTAACGCCATCTAACGGAAGCGCTAGAGAGCTACGACTCGTGAATTCATTAAATTTCTGGAAGATCGCCATCTAGTGAGAGACATAGAAATAATCAAACTTACTGCATATCAGTCGGTTTTGTGGTTTAACTATGAAAAATAAGTGCTCCGCTTGCTTAAAAAACGATAAAAGAATAACTTATTTAAGACTATGGTTCCTCTAAATTCTGTAGAAAAAAATAAAATAATATTTCAGACTAAATGGTTCTAAACTTAATGACGTTATCAATTGGAAATAGGTTTCTTATCATTTCATAGATGGCGCTATACCATGACGTCACCATCCTGCATCGCGCTGGCCAGATTTTCTCGCTGGAATGACGAGCTGTGTTGCTAATGATACTGGAATTGAATCATTTCATTCGATATTCATTTCTCGGTAATTTGGCTAGGTTCTGTTTAAGTTATTCTCTTTATTTTTATTCTACTGATCTAAAGATTTAAAAGTTTCCTCATTGCGGGACCAATATATTAAATTGATTATTATAAATCAACGTGATGTTCGGGGCTCGCTCACTCTCGTCACAGGTGGGACCGGCATTGCAGTGCCGCCGGGATCGTCCCACATAATAAACTATCAATTCATGACTTGCTTGGTAAACTATAAATAATGTTTCACTAAATTCTCCATTTATAATATCTCAATTATTATTTTTCTATATTATATACATGTATAGTGTGTACTTGTTTCAATACTCACAGCTGCTACTATATACAAGCCGTTTACGTTTAATATTTGTATTACTAAGTTTTAGTTAAAAGGACCTACATGTACATTATATAAGACTTAAAGTTTGAGAGAGTTATCTTGAGAACTGACTTGAAACTTATTTCTAAGTGTTCCTTGTATCTAATAAAGATTATATTATTAGTGATACATTAAGAAAATACAGTTAATGAATATTCTGTTCACAATTATATTAAAATTATCAGAGTATTTACAGACGAGTAAATAGTTTTTAAAGCTGGAGTACATACCAGCACCAGCAATGATCATGACCACGATCAAAGCAATGTTTTTTGGGTCGACCAAAAATGGTGCGAGTTCCGGACTGAACAGGCAAGTGACCACCGCCACCAGGAAGATGCAAAGAATGAACACGGAGTTGAACAGCAATGAGAGTTGCAGACAGCCGGGTCGCCTCTGAAATGTAACGTATTTTTTCTTTTTACCTGATAATGAAATAAATATGTAGCAACTGCGAGCATATTGAGACAAAAATAAATGCAGTAATTCTGACTCGAGTTGGATTTTTGTGTCAAAAACGTTGAACAACTAATAGGTATGTTACACGATATTCAACCTTATTAATTTTTCCATAAAGAATAAAGTGCCTTAAGAAGTTTAATTACAAAACTAATTATTTCCATGAGTAATATTTTACAACTATCAGAAGTTTAATTACCATTCCTTTTTTATTGTATAGGTAAGCAAACGAGCATATGGGCCACCTGATGGTAGTGGTCACCAACGCCCATAGACATTGGCATTGTAAGAAATGTTAACCATCGCTTACATCGCCAATGCGACACCAACCTTGGGAGCTAAGACGTTATGTCCCTTGTGCCTGTAATTACACTGGCACACTCACCCTTCAAACCTACACAACAATACCTAGTATTGCTGTTTTGCGGTAGAATATCTGATGAGTGGGTGGTACCTACCCAGACGCTGTTGCACAAAGCTCTACCACCTAGTAAAGTATTCCTTTTGCCCTATTCTGGAGATAGTTCAAAATTTTTATATTTATTGATAATCAGTAATACGATTATAAACGAGACATTTGTAAATGTGCCTCTGACGACAAAAGCAAACTGTGCAAATACACTCGTACTAACCAATATACATAAATGTATGTAGAACAATGTATGCCACTTATTTTTCAATCTGTTAACTGTCAGCTGTTATGTGTTTTTCTTTTAGTAATTAATATTGAACTATTTTGTTTTAAATTATATATATTGAGTTTATCACAAAGCATTCTAGAATTTTGTTACTTTAACCGTTCAGCTTCTTCTCTGTCGTTACACTCTTGGCAGAGTGGTCGTGGTCGTCTTGACAGGGACGGTGGCAAGCTTCACAATTCGTCGCCATTCCTTTCATCGTGTTATGGCGTCAGCTTATGGTTTACGAATAAATGGGAATAGTCCAAAATACATGGGACAATAGCAATTGAATGATGATATTCACTTCCAGGGATATTTCCCGCCCCAACGACCCGTCCGTAGTACCGGACGGCGAAACAAGACTCCGCATTCATAAGGGCACAGCTCTTGGAGCTGCCATCACCAGACCCAGACAACGGGGGATGAGTGAAGTACGGTATGCAGAATGATGACACGTAAATCAATTATACTTTTAACTTCGTTTTAAATAAAGTACAGTAAAACTTTAATTTATAAAAGTTTTCATAAACATTGCATTGTTTTTGTATTATTTTAATTCGACGACGCTAGCGTCCCCAATCCTACGTCGTAATATTCGTCGTTGGAGTGTATATTAAAAAAAACTTGGTAACGACAAAATTGTTTCTTTGTGTTTTTAATTTAATAAGTATAATTAAGTTTACAGTTATGCTCACCATTCCAACACCCACTAATACTACAACGTTACTGATAGCTGATAACGTCGAAAACATGACCAATGTCATTGAAATGAGATTGTCTTCCTGCGCCCTCTCCCTGTGTCGTGGGAGACTCCAGGATCCGGCCATAATAGCTGCTATGCAGGATAACTGAAAAGTATTATAAAATATATTAGTAGTATAAAATGGAAGTTTGAGGCATTACGGATATTTGTTTCAATGACAGCCTCGTTGGTCTAGTGGCTACATGTAAGGCCACACGGTGGTCCAGGGTTCAACTCCAAGGTCGGGCCATTAAGGTGATATTGAGGTATTGATAATTTCTAGTACAAGTAGAACAACTTAATAGACCTAGAACGCGTGAATCTTAACCGATGAACGTGGGTTCAAATCCGAGCGGGTGCCACTGAATTTTCAATTACTTTATTTGAGTTTATAATTCATCTCATGCTTGACGGTGAAGGAAAACATCGTGAGGAAACCTGCATGTGTCAAATTTCACTCAAATTCTGCCACATGTGTATTCCACAGCGTGGTGGAATAAGCTCTAAACCTTCTCCTCAAAAAAGGAGAAGATCCCTTAGCTCAACAGTGGGACATTCACAGGCTGTTACTTTTAGAACAACTTACTGTGGACAATATACCGAGTAAGAAACATCCTTTTTCCAAAGAAACACAGCCACAGCACTGACGCAGCATCGGTAACGCCATTGTAGCTCTGAAATGCATATTTAATTATCTTATTTATTCTTCAAGTATTATAGTCTTACAACTCAACTAGAATGAAAGCCGATTTACATTTGAGAAAATTATTCCTGGCTATTCCCTTGGTATCAAATGTAGTGTAGTAGGCAAAAAAAGCAAAATAAAGGTAAATGTTTACAATAGTAACCTAATATAACCCTACATGACTTTGCCCTAGAATTATAATATTTTCATGTTCGAACTCTTCACCCCCATTCATTATTGATAGCAAACATGTCATAAAAATTTGGAGCCATTTATGGCAATATAAAAGCCGCGATTGTATATCTTTACCAGAATATAATTAAGTTTTGTAGTTAGTAAAGTGTTTAAATAATTGTTTGAATAATTGTATTTGATTTCAATGTTTAATTACTATTTTGTTTTTTTCTCTTTTAACTTAAATTAAAATCTAAGCTGTATATCATTTTGAAATTATGCATGATGTGATTACCAGTAATTGGAAGATCATGTAGAAATCATATTGACGTGATGCCTTGTAATAATGAATCTGCTGTTGGTGATCCGTAATAAATAAATAAATAAATAAAGTGACATTTACAAGACATAACTTCACAATCAATCACCTGTACCTATTTAAATTTGACATTGAGTTAGCCTGGACGATGAGAAGTCACTAATGAAACCTAAATTATCTACAAATAATGTAAAACTACTATTCTTAACTAAAAGTAACCATTATTCTGTTATTATTAATCAACAAAGTAATAAAATGAGTTATATGCCTGTAACACGGTTCGTTGGACACGTCAAGGTCCCATAGAATATGCGATATATAGACATGTATATAATATTCAGAAGATGTTTTTTTATTTTTATTTTACATAATAATAAAGTATTTATGTATGGAGTACGAGGGTTTTTCTATAATGGCCCAGCCCAACGGGATCAGTAATCTTTAGAAAAAACCGGAAGGTCAAAAGTTATTGCTCGTAACTATTAAGCTTTTACGGGTGCTTAATCTATGTTTGTTATTATTACTTCTTTTGTTACTTAATATTCTGCAATATATATGTCAACACAAAAGTAAAGGAAAAGTTTAAATGAACTCCAATAGCTTAGTAATAGGAGGGGAGATACTTATCAGGGGAAATTTGTATTTTTGGAAATGTAGTTTGTAATAAAAAACAAACAATTGCTTTGCGGTTTTTGTTGTTTGTGAAATAGAATTTATAATGTATCTCATGTTTAGCGATGTAGAAAAACATCTTGAGGAAATGCACCTTAATTGTAGTTGGAATAAGCTTCAAAATGCCTTCCAGCAGAGTCGAAACTACATGATATTCCACTCGACTACTTTGTATGTTTGATGGGCATACTCTTATAATAACTTATCGTTAGTGGTAGTGGTTGAGTGTGTAACGTTAATATTTATTTATATCACGCTCATATATTCTACCATATTCCAGATACGGCGTGGTAAAACAGTGGCCATGACGTAATACTGCAATATAGGACAAACTATTTCAGTCGACGGAATGGCGGCATTTTAGTACGTCTAGTGGAATGTACGCACGGCGTCGTCATCGTATATAACAAAGGAGAAAGTTTTGTTCGTTTGTTTGTGTATTAAGGAAGTAATATGCCTCGTTGTTCGAATCCCGAGCTGGGCATGTGAAAAGTTATTGGGTTAAGGTATTCCCAGGAGCAGCGTAGAGCTAGGAAATTGGCAGTGTCACTCGCGGGTTTCGGAAGCACGTAGGACCGATGATCCTACCCATGCCCTCCCTATGGTCGTGTCTAAATGGCGAAGCTCTAATTTCAACTAAGAGCATCATATTGTTCATATTGATATTAATAATATAATAATAAATTTCACTGAAGTTATTCTTAATATTTTCCATAACCAAATGTTATATATTAAACGTTCTTATATATTAAACATACGACATACGCCTACGAATATGTTGTCATATATTATATAGTTTTCATACAAAGCCATTAATTGTGGAAGGGTACATGGTTTTGTTTCCCGTCTGGGTACGTCTCAACAGCAATACTTAGTACTCATGTATTCCTGTTTGTAGGATGAGCAAGCCAATCTAACTACAGGCTAATGATGGTCAGTACGTATTACTTTCAGAGCCAATATCTACGGACGGTGCTGATCACTTTTTTTTAATGAAAGAGCCAACGAGCAAGAGCCTCACCTGAGGAAGAGACCCCTGGACATTTGCAACACCTGAGGGCTTGCAGGTGCGTTGCAGGCTTTTAATAAATGAGCACGCTCTTTTCTTGAAGGTTGCTACGTCATTTCGGTTCGGAAAAGTCGCCGGCGAAAGCTGATTCCACAGAGTGGTTGTGCGAGCCAGGAAATACCTTAAAAGTCGCGCAGTTGGGGAGTTCCATTAGGTTATATTTGTCAGACTGCTATATATGTATTTTAAAATTATCTTATCCTACACATAATAGAATGTGTAACTGTTGCTTAAGTAATTACCTTAAAACAATCTACAAGTAAGTCTTGATAAATTCGAGTCGGAGCCGAAACAGCCATGTTGTATTGATGCGATTGAACATGTCAGTTTGCCACATCGGATTATGAATTCCGGTAGGTCAGTACTCTAACTAATGAGATAATTAGTGCAGTATTTGCACCTATGTTTACAAACTTGTGCATTATAATATTCTAAATAGTTCTTCTTAGATTTATTTTTTATTGTATAGGTAGGCGAACGAGCATATGGGCCACCTGATGGTAAGTGGTCCCCAACGCTCATAGGCATTAAACTATTTCGCCAAAATTTTAGAATAGTACCTACGTTATTATTTATTATATTCTATCTATATCAATTATCCCAGAAACGCAAAAAGGAAACGTAGAAGGCCGCCTCGAAGGTGGGAAGATGAAATAAGGGTAGCAGCAGGGAATGCATGGACCAGGATCGCACTAAATAAATTAGAATGGAACGGAATGGAGGAGGCCGTTGCCAAATGTGGCTAACATACTAAGTTATCGATGTCAACTCACCAGAGTGATAATATTTTTTTTAGTATGTAAAATGTAGCAATAATGTGTCTGAATAAAGGCAATTATCAGTTATGCAGTATCTTCAAATGTTATATGCTGACATCAATAAAGCAAACGGAAGCTTTTCGAAAAACTCCTTTCTAAGTTTCATTTAAGATAAATGTACCATAAAATAGTTATAAATATTTCGAACTGATAACATCGAAATCGTCGTTGGGTACGCGTATTAAGATACGAAGTAATATTTACTAGCTCATTCCATTTCCATTCTTCATCTGTTGAAACAGTTAATGGAACTTTCAGACTTTAAGGAGTTATAAAAATATGCAGTTCGTTTACGTTTAGCTATAATAACCATACGTTCGATACGAAGAAAGCAAGAACAAGGTACTTCAAGGTAAAGAATAATCGATTAAGGTCATGCAAATAACGAAATGAATCACTTTTAACAAACGTTTCAACTTTCATGATAGTTACACACGATGTAATGTTAAATATATATTTACTGTTATTAATTTTACCTAATATCATTGTGGTTTTGTTTGCTTTTTCAATTTATAATTAAGATGGCCCAGTGATTGGAAAGTGTGAATCCTAACCGACTGATCAAACCCGAGCACCACTAATTTTTATGTGCTTAATTTGCTGAGCACGTGCTCGGTGATGAACGATATCACCGTGAGGAAATGGGCATGAGTCTAATTTCACTGAAATTCTGGCAAATGTTTATCCACCAAACCGCATTCGAGAAGCGTGGTGGATTAAGGTCGAAACCTTCTCAGTTCCACACTCACGGTATGTTACATTTGCGGATTATTTTACCTAAATCCGCCCATAGCATATAAAAATATTATTATAATCTGCAATATATGTCATGGTACGAAAGAAGATTGGTTGGATATTGTACCCGAGATTGTAGAGTCCAATTGTCTAGTGATATACAATTAACTGCTCCATAGTAATAATCTTGATTAAAAATTTGTTTTTAGTTAGGAAATCTATCTTAAGCGACTGTAACTTCTTGAGATAATAATAAAAATACATTTAAATATTAAAATAAAGTCTATTGTTATAATATAGATATTAAAATTGAAAATAAATAATAACTCTACATAATTATTATGTAGAGTTATTATTTATTTTCATACATAACAATTATGTAGAGTTATTATTTATTTGTGTGCATTGCATGTTGTATTAAGCTTGTACCATTTTTCCGTTGAGTCGGATATTTATTAAAAAAAATCCAATAGTTCAATGCATATGAATGCATCAAGGCAATATTGTTAGATTTACTAATTCAATGAAAACTCGGCATTAAAGCATTATACCTTTGTCAATATTTATACTTCTAAATTCCAAAAAAAAAATGTATATCAATATTTTATCTACACGTCCGAAGTCCTCGAAATAAAACCAAAGGTACTCGTACAATCAGCAAAAGTTGTCATAAAAAAGTTTATTTAAGGAAGGCGCACACGCTATTTTTATTTCAAGTATTATAGTTATTACTGCAAATAAAAAATAAAGTTTTACACAAAATATTAACTATATTATACCGTGTATATTTATGGTACGTAAATATGAATAAGTAATATAAAAAAATAGTTATAGTAATTAAACAGCTTTAAACAGATTATTACCTTATTATTAATCCTTTTTTCCGAACCTTCTTATAGCGATAACTATCCGTACAATGACCATAAACACAGACTTGCCATTATCACACACACGAAAATTATTAATTTTATTGTTGGAAATTAAAATGAAAACTCGAAAACAGTTGACTCATCGCATCTGTGGTATATATTTATGTCTCCAGTGTTTCGATACACTTCGCACTATTTACAAACACAAATTATATAAGCGATGCACTTGATTCTATTTCGATCTCAGCCACAACAATAGACAAAAAATAAAATTATAAAGACAAACTTTAATTGTTTACGCGCGTTTTTTCGTTTGTAGATTTATAATTCGAATGTGTCAAATTCTAAGGCGATTAAATAGTTTCACAAAATTTAAATATTCAAGAATGTATACGCACTGGCAACTTAAAAAAGAAACAGTTTGAATTTAGAACTTTTTTGAGCTATAAAAAGATAAGCGTTTTCATCGACGCTCAGTAGCGTACTACTCATACTGGCGACGCTTCCTACTCGTCGGACGTCTGTCCTTGCCAGAGAACTATGCTGCGTCATTTATTAAACGATAGTTCTGACTACTTCCGACTAACATAATATTTTTCATATGTACAATTTACTTTTCAGTTTTCTTTGCGAAACAATCAAGATGTTATGATTATTTTCTCCCCAAATGGACATAATTAGGCCATTTACAAACATGAATATTTTTTATTACTGATATTTATAAAAACCTAAGGAATCTTCAGAAATTAAAGGAACGAACGAATGAAGAGAGCAGCAGAGAGCAGCAGAGAGTATACTTGTATATTAACTAATGCTTCACCCTCGGCTTTGCTTGCAATAAATCATAGAATTTTGATGCGAGTGTATAATTTCTAAATGCCAATAACACAGCTCTTTTTTCAAAAATAAAGGATTTTAATACGAATTTTCACTACCAGAGGGAGTTCTGTCCTAATGTGTAAAAGGAATCCTTGTATACATTTTCATGGTGTAGCACCAGTTTGATATTTTTTATTGTATAGGTAGGCGGACGAGCTTATGGG
Source organism: Nymphalis c-album (assembly GCA_963151315.1). NCBI lineage: Eukaryota > Metazoa > Arthropoda > Insecta > Lepidoptera > Nymphalidae > Nymphalis > Nymphalis c-album. Next base: position 1,950,402 of record OY720601.1, read on the forward strand.
ACACCTGATGGTTAGTGGTTACCAACACCCGTAGACATTGGCATTGTAAGAAATGTTAACCATCGCTTATATCGCCAATGCGCCACCAACCATGGGAACTCAGATGTTATGTCCCTTGTGCCTGTAATTCCAGTAGCTCACTCATCCTTCAAACCGGAACACAACAATAAAAAGTACAGCTGATTTGCGGTAGAATATCTGATGAGTGGGTGGTACATACCCAGACGAGCTTGCACAAAGCTCTACCACCAAGTTCTCGTCGATGTTAGTTTGTTATTTATTCTTTTATATATATTATATCTATATACATGACTGCCTCGTTGGTCTAGTGGCTATATATGAGGTCGCAGACCCGGTGGTCCTGGGTTCAATTCTCTGGCCGAGCCAATAAAAAGTGCATTTTTAGTCAGAAAATTCTCAGCTATTTACAGCCCGGAGTTACGAAGGTGGAAGACGGAAGTGTGTACACTCCCGTGCCTCGGAAAGCACGTTAAGCCGATGGTCCTGCGCCTGAACTTTTTTCGGTCGTGTCGGATTGCCATTGTATCGGATTATGACAGCTAGGGAACAGAAAGTACACTTGTGTTTGAGTACACACTTATGCACTATAATATCTCCTACGCAGTTGGCTAATCTCTCTCGAGATTGGCCGCTGAGGCCGAAATCGTTCTGGACCTTATTTTTATCTATATAAGGGTATCTGTAATAGTCACGAATAAGCATACAAGTGAAGACATTTTAATGAGTTTTTTCAATTGTTTTTTACAGTTTTAACAAATATAACAGTACTATAATATTTATTATCTATATTTCGATAATAATATATATAGTTTTAGTCTCTATATATCTTTAAGAGTCCTTGTTTGTTATGTGTTGTACCATGCGGAGCATCTAAGTAGTCCGGTACATATATATACTTGGTTTATAACACTTCAGATATTTCAATTGGTAAGAATAATTAATTATCAATTTAAAACAACACAAACATTTTCTGCATACGTTTAATAATGAGAAAAAATAATAATTATTTACATATTATGTAATCTGTAATATCTATATACAATTACTATAATCAATTTCACTTAAAATAACGTTGGTATTTAAGTTTACAACTATTCTAGACGATTTCCAATATATAACTAAACAATTATTAGCGACGTATATACTTATATTTAACTTTTTCTTAACATAAAAGTATGAAGTATATTTTCTTCATTACAGATTTTAAATATATATAGAAAAACTCGCGAAGCCGTAGCTGGTGCGAGATACGAAATGCTTTACGTTAATGATATCATAAGCTCCTCCAATTTGATTGATATTATTCTGATCATTGAATCGTTCATCTTGCTTCTCACTAAAACGAATAATATACCACTCATAGCCACCACTTGATACGAATTAACAGCGCAAAATATCAACACAAGCAAGTGACTACGTATATGTTTAAAATAGTAAGTAATTATATCAGTGATTAAAACTTGAGAACTAGTTACCGATACTAAGATAAAAGCAATCAACGAAGTCTTCAAAAAGTCTCTGACATTCCTCGTATTGTTGCTGGTGCTTCTGCTGAAAGCGACGCGTATTATCTCAAAAAAGACCAACGCGTTCAAAATGCATATAAAAAATTTGATATGAGCGTAAACATTATAGAAGATTTCGAAGTAATCACTATTAAATTCTATTAAGAAAGGAAACATAAATGAAACGGGAAGAGGCGCTGCCCAGATAACAAATGTTGTTACAATCAAATTGTAAGACTGAAGAGGGAATACCACAACGACCTTGTTATAAAGATTCTTACTAAATATAAACATAAGACAAAGTAACACTATGTCACAGTGAATGTATAAGACGAACACACAGAACTTCACAACGTAATTGTCATATTGCACGTAGTACATCACGTGATACTCCAGCGCCGTGTACATAGTCCTCGCCACTGTCATCTGGCATAGAATTATTTCGTCGAACTTTCGAGAATTTGGAATCAAAGAAAATATCATTGACTGTATCAGGAGACCGATGAAAGACACGCCTATTCCAATCAGCCATAAAACGGCGATAATTTCTTCGATTTCGAAAGCTTTTGATTCTTCTTCACTAGCATCGTTTGGGATCGTTGTATTATTTATCATATTATCTTTTGAAATATTATTCAAATTATAAACATATTCTTTTGTAAGCTCTTTATGTTATTTTGTACTTTTTATTTACTGGATGGTAGATACAAGTGTTGTTGACACAGTCTACATAGAAACTAAATATTTGACAAGATTATTTTCCAATGCAATTACAGCGTTAATTCAATGCTTCTTTTGTTAGTTCAATCCATAATATATAATGTTGTTGTAAAGCAATGGATGCTGAAATTATAATATATTATCTAAAATGTTTTCTATCAATGGCAATTCAAAGTATTATATTACGAACATCTGGTTTACCGCTCGTTCGTTTGTTTTATTTATATTTTGTTAATTAATTTCGTTAATAAATCAATTACATATTATATATTGTATAGCTAGGCGGACGAGGATATGGGCCACCTGATGGTAAGTGGTCACCAACGCCATCCATCGCTTACATCGCCAGTGCACCACCAACCTTGGTAACATAAGATGTTATGTCCTTGTGCCTGTAATTAAACTAACACACCACAATACAAAGTACTGCTGTTAAGCGGTATCTGATTGCTGGGTGGTACCTACCCAGGCCAGCTTGCACAAAGCCCAACCACCGAGTCAAATTTGATTTAGTTTTATTTTATTTAGTAAAATAAACGTATTAATAATATGAATTATATTTATTTGCTTTAGGATCACTGGCAAATGGGCCACCTGATAGTAAGCGGTTCATTCTCTACTCATATTTTCGCCTCTAACTTTATATAAAACTTGTACAAGCAAAGAGCTTTTGATTGATGAGTTTTGCTATGATAATTTTATAACATACAGTACCATGACCGCCTTAAGAAATAAATAGAGATTAATTTATCGTAGACAAAGCTTGGCGTCACGATGTCGCGCCACTGACGTCGCCCGAGGCAAACCCATAGCAACCTAAAACATCACTATTTTGTTACATTTGAGCATTTTCTTGTCTTAAGCAGCCCTCTTTATAATCTATTAATACCTACTAATAAATGAGGACATGTTTTTTGACAACATTGTTTCTACTTATACTGTATCACTATATTTACTCGGTGGTAGAGCTTTGTGCAAGCTCGTCTGGGTAGGTACCACCCACTCATCAGATATTCTACCGCAAAACAGCAGTACTTGTTATTGTTGTGTTCCGGTTTGAAGGGTGAGTGAGCCAGTGTAATTTCAGGCACAAGGGACATAACATCATAGTTCTTAAGGTTGGTGGCGCAATGGCGATGTAAGAAGAATTGTTAACAGCTCTTACAACGCCAATGTCTATGGGCGTTGGTGACCACTTACCATCAGGTGGCCCATATGCTCATCCAAATAAAAAAAAATTTTTTGGTGATTTTAATCCGTTTTTGTGTACATATATGACTATCTACAGCTTCAACCGCTTTTAACTTAGACTATTGACTTGACAGGCCTGAATTTCATATTTTAATAATATTAATGGCATAATCAGAACAGCTGGTGCAATATTATATTCAAAAATGAAAAAAACAATCACATATTTTAATTACTTAATAATTATTATCAATAAAAAAATTAACACAATTAATTATATGTATAACAAAAACGAAGTGGACACAGAACGTACTATTTAATTTTTTCAATTGTTTAAATAATAATTAATCAGAATCAGAAGATTTTTACAAACACCATTCTACAAGGTAATTATACCTATAATGTAAAAAAAAAATTAAATAATATGAACCAGTGGATCCTGTTCTGCGTATAGACTACCAAGAATCACACCAATTGCATTCCTCATTAAACTATCTATACAGCTCGAATGCTATTTCTAATTAACGAGAAATATATATGCTAAGAAGAGACGACTGTCCGTCTGTAAATATATATATGTTCATAATTTACTGTTCCGAGTTCATATACTTCAAAATTAAAATTCGTTGTGTTCATATATTGTCACAATATTTTTATAGCATAGCTAAGCGAACGAGCATTTGGGCCACCTGATGGTAAGTGGTCAACAATGCCCGTAGACAATGGCATTGTAAGAGATGTTAACCATCACTTACATCACCAATGCGCCACCAACCTTACTACAATGGAACTACAATATTACGCCCCTTGTGCCTGTAAATACTCACTGAAGGGTGAGTGAGCCAGCCACCGGAAGACAAAAGTACCAAGTACTGCGGTTTTGCGGTAGAATATCTGATGAGTGGGTGGTACCGGACGAGCTTACACAAAGCTCTACCACCAAGTACAACATTTTGTATTTGCTTTATCATGGGCCATGTGGTCCATGTTTTTGCGGTGATACAATTAAGGTAATCTGAGACAGATATTTTTTTAATACTGAAGTCATCATCTGGATCATAGGGATCTAAAGATTACCACTCATCTTCTAGGGATGAAAGTAGACTAAACGAGACGCGGAAAGACGGAAAGTGTACCTGAAGTTCCAGTGGGTATTCCGATGTTTGGGGCGCACTCGGCGCCTTGGACACCGCAGATGCGTTTTTCCGTTGCGTTTGCATGAAACTTTATATTATTAAATAACGTTCTGATATATATATTTCGATACATAATATCAAATTGAATATAAAATAAATACTCACGCAGAAGTAGCTAAATCACAATTTTTTTACTTCATACAAACAAAGTCACAATTATTTATATGTAATGACAAATTACTAATTAACTTAAACGTTCGTGTTAATAATTGTTTTTAGTTTCATATTCACGGTAGTAGCGATTGTGTCGTCACTTGTCAGTGTTGGAGATTTGGTGAAGTCTGTTGGTGTGCTTCGATCATCTCAAGGTATGGTTATCCTGCGACCTTTATTCCCTATATCAGCGTTATTTATTTAGTACTTATTACCCGTTATTGCAACACAGGCTAAATTTTTCCATTTAATTATTGAATACAGAACCTGTTACACGTTATTATTAATAGTAAAATTTCCCCAAACTGAGATAAATAAATGAGGAATGTTATTTCCGCCAGACAGACAAAAGCTCTACTTTTTGTTTAATATCTCCATCAGCGCAGCAACTCAGACGAACCTTCCTTAGAACTTGCGAATAATAAATATTTTTCATTTCTTTTTCTTATATTCATTTTTACTACGCTTTTAAAAGTATTCCCTATTAAGGAATCTAATATAGTCGAGGTATCGCTGACTGATTTACATTAGTTAGTAGTTAATTAGTAGTAAAATTTATTTTAGAATTTTATAATTATTACATAAATAGAACCGACTCACGATACCTAATAACCACTTCACGGACGGAAAGGGTTTTGTTACAAACGAATACGAAACGAAACGAATTTTAATATATACAGGATATTACACAACGCAACTTACATGTTCTTTCTCTCCTCTATTCTTCTTTATTTCACCCCTGTACACCTCCCTATCTAAAGGAACACTTTACTTTTCTTGGCTCAGAATCCTCTCTTCAACTTAATCTTCGCTCCCAAAATGATAATAAGTTAAGTGTGCCCATATGCCATTCCAAATTATATGCCAACTCCTTTACGACTAAAGCAGTGCGACTGTGGAACGCACTTCCATCCGAAACCCGTTAATCCTCTTCGATTTCTATCTTCAAACTTCGTACCAAAAAACTATTACCTATCGCTTTAACCTTACTTATTCACTTCCTTTGCACTTCACTCTGACCATTATGACCATCGACCATGCTATAATGATATAAATTTTATTTAATTTTTACTATTTATATATTTATATATGTATTGATATATTGTATTCTATAAAAATGTATATATGTATTATGTATTATATATATGTGTATTGTGTATGTATATGTATGTATATATAAAGCACTGGCTCATTATGTCCTGCTGGCATTTTAATACAGGATTGTCTGAAAGAGATCACCATATTCAGTGATAAGACCGCCCCTTGCATGCATCATCCTTCCTAAGCGTCTTTTTTATTATTTTCACTTTTTATATATACCTGACTTGTTTTTTTGTGTGTGCAATAAAGATATTTATTATTATTATATATATCTAACTTATAGTTACGTACTACATGTTTCTTGCACAAGTGTAAGAGAAAGTTTCTTGACGTTTGTTCTCAAATCTACATACCAAATCATTTCAGTAACTTCTTTACTTACTATTTTCTAAATGAAATCTACTAATATCAATGATGCAACAACGATATAATACGTGTATCATAAACGACGCTACAATTTTGTTATTTTCTACTCGGTATTTGATATTGAAATTTAATATGATTTTAATTGATTTCGTTAAACGTTTTCTAATTACCCCAAGATCATAATTTGGTGTCATGTTCATTTGGAAATCATAACATAATTACTTATTTAAAAATATATATTTTTACATAAAAATATTTAAATAACTTATAAGTAAGTATATACAAATCGTAATTAATAATAGTTATTGTACATACATATCAACGTGGAGTGATGGCGAGAGTGGACACATTTACTGCCGAATTGCAATTCTAGGTGAAGAATTAATAAGTGGAGGTTATTATATAATATATTAAACTTATATTATAAACTAGATGTGCTCCGCGGCTTATTTTATATTATATATATATATATATAATTTAATTATTATAATAATGTAAAATTTTATTACTATAATAACACACACGCGCGCGAACACACACACACACACACACTTATGGCTACTGGTAAAGAAAAACGTAATTAACGATTTGAAATTAATTTTCATAAGATACCGTAGGGTTTACCGATCTTAGATATAAACAACATTTGCGTCATCACATGTTCTTTGTGTGTATCAATTTTCATCAAGATTGGTCAAGCCGTTCTTGAGTTATAAGAAGACATACAGACAGACAGACAAAATGAAAAAATAGTATAATGTGAATCACTGCATCATAAAACGATTATTTATCACAAAATAAGGTGAAAAAAAACAATACAGACAGAACCAATAGATTTATATTGTAGTATAGATATAGATAGATAAAGTAGATGTGTTACATCTTTGCTCGGGTACAGACTATAGCTGTGTATACATTACGCGCGGCAAACCCTGTAGCATTGGCTCGCCCGGCGGCCGCGAGCAATGAATACGTAGCTGTACTAGTACGCCGTGGCTGTCTATTCTAATATATAAAGCTGAAGAGCTTGTTTGTTTGATCCGGCTAATCTCAGGAACTACTGGTTCGAATTAGAAAATTATTTTTGTATTGTAATTATTTTTAGTCCCTTTATCGAGGAAAGCTCTAGGCTGATTTTTTATTCATTATATTTTGATTAATTAGACGCGGATGAAACCGCGGGGCAGAGCTAGTATTTTTTTTATATTAAAGGAAGATATACACAATTACTTATTCTACTATATTTTAGTTTCATCTGTTTCTAATAATTATACATAATTTTAATTTTAATCTTTTCAGCCAAACAAAGATGATTGAACTTGATTCTTGCTGCTTTTGCTTTCCTTTAAGAACTGGATCTCTCATCATCGGATATCTGAGTCTGGTAATCATTTACATATACACTTTAGAATTTAAATATGTCATTGGTCTTGTGGTTAGCTTTAAAACTGCGGATTCCAATGTTAGGCTTCATACGGGTCGGGCTAGTAAAATGCATTTGTTTTTCTGCCTCGAACTTCTCAGTAATTGGCAATGTACTGCGCCACGGTAAGTTTTTAAGCCCGTTGGTACTGCGGCTGACATCCGAGAGTGAGGGAATACAATGGAGTACATTTATATTAACAATTGAGTTTTACTTAAACTGGTGCATAACCTAAATCGAAATATTAAGAATTTAAATAAATAAAAGCTAGAAGCTTAATCTTAATGGTGTTTTAAAGTTTATTTGCGATCCCTTTTCGGGCTCTAATATTATTATTTAGTTCGCCTACCACAAGTACAAATAATAGTCAAATTATATTTTATCTAATGACCTAACCAAGCTCTGTGATTAATTCATGAATAACTGCCATTTTGAAGTTTAAAAATTGTATCGTTCGTTCTTTCAGTGATTTTATCTAATCTTATTTTGTTTAATCTGTAGGTTAGTGCCATCGCCTTCGTGATACTAGAGTGTGTCTCATTAAGCGCTGCTGTCGCCCTAGTTTACTATGACCTCGTCGAAGAGACGGCAGGCTACTTGGCCATCGGAATGTGTTCAATGCTACTCATTTTTATTTCGATCTTCTTAGCCTTCGTCATTGTTTTGCTCGTTGGACTACACAAGGTACGTCAGGAATTGATATTTTAGTTTTTATTGCAGGACTTATATTAAAGAGAACCAGAACGGGCTTAGTGAGAGGTATGGTCTTCCTGGGCTTAGAGTGAATTGCCTTGAGACATACACGCTGGACAAGAATCACTCCCACAGTCTGCTCCTCGCCAACTGGCAACGCCACCTCGACTTAATTGGTTTCTGTACCTCCTACATGGTAGATAGCGCATTTTTAGAACAAAAATGCAAAAACTTTTCACCTCTATCATTTTTTACTCCTAAACCATAGTTCACGAGCATTGGGTCATTGAAGGCGTCATTGGTTGTTACACCAATCTTTGCATTCCAGTCTCCTTCTACTATAGTTATTTCCCTTGATGGTATGGAGTACAGAAGGGGTTCAGGGCACCATAGAACTCAGTACAAACCTCTTCCGACGATGCTGTTGGTTGTATGTTTGTATGGTTTGTATATGGTTTGTTTTGGTGTAACACCCTTAAAAAAAATCATAGCTCGGTATAGTGGTTAGAACGCGCCGATGATCATGAGTTCAAACGCTAGCAAGCAACAATGACTTTTCATGTGCTTGATTTGTGTTTATAATTCATCTCGTACTTGACGGTGAAGGATAACATCGTGAGGAAACCTGCATATGTCAAATTTCACTGAAATTCTGCCACGTGTGTATTCCACAAACCCATATTGGAGTCGCGTGAGTTCCGAACCTTCTCGTCAAAAAAAGAGAGGAGGTCTTATCCCAGCAATGGGACATACACAAGCCGTTATTAATACTATGATAATGAGCGAACCCAAATCCAATATCTAAGAGGTGTTGTAATTACACTGACTCGCTTTTTCCTACAAACTGGAATACGGCAATAGAAACTATTAATGGGTGACCATAGAAAAACAGAGTGGTGTGTCATTCCTGACAATAGGAGATTCTTGCTCATTCCTATTTCAAGGTTGGCAATGCACCATAAACTTCATACGTTCGACAGGTTGAAAGTGTAGGTAATTTTATTTAAACTTCACGACGAAAAAAATCATATACACGAGTCACTCGTTTCGTGATAAATTCGCAAATGTACAAGTATGATTTTTCTTTAAACGTCACTTCCTATCGGTGCAATCTAAAAAATGTTACACCAATCTTCAAAAAAAAAAACAAAATTAAATAAAATAAAAAAATCTTTTTAATTTATCAGTTAATTAAAAATTGTTTGTTTTCTTTCAGGAGAAACCTGGACATGTAAAAGCGTACTTAATAATAGGATCAGGGCTTGTTTCTGTCAGTGTCGTCATGTTTTTCCTTAACACCGCTTTTAAGCCAAATGAACCTTTGGAGATCATATCAGTTGTCGTGGGAATCGGTATGTACATTTATTTATATATTAACGATATAATAAATAAACTTTTTATATACGATTAAAGCTTACACTTGACTACTGCACTGATCACCATGCGTACACGTTGTCATAACAGAAAAGGACATAAGGTACCTAACTCTCTCTCTCTCTCCCTCTCTCACACGCTGACAAAGCGGGTAGAAAGAAGTTAATAAAAAGTGTATGGATTTATGTAAACGTATTTGTTCCAGTCCTCAACATCTACTACCTTCTCGTCATCAGAAGTCATTACATGATAATGAAACAGCAGAACTGCAATAACGTTTAATTATATATTAAATGTAAAGTTCAATTTTATATCTTTATTTACCGTGTAGAGTATTAAGGCTCGTTGGGTTGTTGTTGGATTGTTGGAGCAAATGTTGGCTGCATTTATAGTTATAATGTTAGTCTTAAGTATATATTTTTAATTAGTTATAAATTTGTTACCTATCTATATATTTTGTTTTGGTAACTTCTTAATTATAAAAATATTGTTGTCCTTTTTATTTTTCTTTACTAATTATAAATAAGATTTATAAAATATTTTTGATATTTGTTTTACAAATAAAATACGTTATTACCATAAAAAAATATTATCAAAATAAAATAAAAAAATATTCAAAAAAATATAAACTGTATTTTATTGAAAAAAAAATAAAATTAAATTAAAATTTGATTCATTAGGTAAACCAACAGCTTGTATATAAAACAAAATATTACAAATGAAATGTGCAAAATAAATACATGGAGACGTAATTATTTTACCACCTGAACAATTAATCCTTACATATTACCAATGAATACATCCATTATAGCTGTAGTTACTTGGTACAGCTTTGTGCAGGCTCGTCTTGGGAGATACCACCTACTCATTAGATATTGTGCCGTAAAAAAGCAGTACTTTGTATGGTTGTGTTCCACATTGCCGGGTGATTACAGGCACAGGGAACATAACATCTTAGTTACCAAGGTTGGTGGCGCATTACTGATGTAAGCGATGATTATGTCTCTTATAATGCCAATGTCTATGGGCGTTGGTGACCACTTACCATCTGGTGGCCCACATGCTCGTCCGCCTACCTATTCTATAAAAAAAAAGTTATACTGACTCACCCTTAAAACTGGAACTACTAAATATTGCTGTTCGGTAGTAGAATACGTGGTTAGTTGGATGCACAAAGCTCTACCACCAAGTAAATATTATTATTTAGTAAATAGTTGGTTTATAACAAATGAGATATTAAAAACTGTTAGTTATTGACACTGTATAATTATTAGTATTAAAAATATCCTCCTATTTCGGTTTACCTAAATGTGACATTTTCATACTCATTGATTTAAATTCCAGACTTTCTGACGCCGGAGCGTTTCAAAGTATATTTACAAAACAGATGTGTCGACGTGCTATGGCATCGGAGATTGTGATGTTAATAAACACATTATAATTTAATATGAAATTATAATTAGTGTTCATTAAAATATAACTAAGTATCGGACAATAATAGTTACTATTTCCAATATACGGCGAATAACATAAGTTACATAATAGACGAATAAGAAAAATAACACAATAGTTGTCACATTTTTTTGTTTTTCTTAAATTATCATTAGAATCTATCCAATAAAAAACATAAACATTGTAATTGGTTCACAATTGATATAGATTTCGAGTAATATATGCACAAACGAAAAAAATATCATTTCAATCATTATTCAACCAGATATGCATTGTTTTTGTATTTTTAAATACCTAAGTGGTCTCTCTCTAGTCGATTGACTTCATACGAATGAGGCGGAGGCCGCTAGTGCAGATCATTCTTCCCTACTGTACTAGCCGTCGTCGCGTTTGGATTCTATTAACATTTATCATCAGGTGGAGTGGAGTCATTTGACTTCCCGACAAATATTTAAATAAAAAAATATTTTAATATGACGTAGGTATAAACTATAATGAAACCCGTGTTACGTCTGCATCGATAATCTGTGGAAAACCTTGGTAGCGCGCTGCCTCCTCTACTCATCTTCGGTTATTATATCTTCAACCTCGGTGCTCGGTGCTTAGTTAGGGCTCTCTCCAAATGTAAGTACAAGAAATAAAAATTTACACTCGTCAAGTATTTCTTACTCAAAAGCATTCTATATATATTCTTGTGATTCATGTTATATCACTATTATATAATAATGATTTTGATATTATTAAAAAAAATTGTATTGCTGTGTTCCGGTTTGAAGAGAAGTGGAGTCAGTGTAACTGCAGAGACAAGAGACATAATATTTCCGAAGCTGGTGCATTGATGATGTAAGGGATGGTTAATATTTCTTACGTTGTGGTAACCACTTACCATCAGGGGGACTATTTGCCAATCTGCCTTATTTTAAATATTCAAAAAAAAATTGTACAATGCAAATTGTGATTTTCCAGACAATCATGGGACTACCGCAGTTAGAAAATTGTTGCTTCGTTTTGGATCTGAAGACTGGTAACATTGTTATGGGGAGCTTGAATGCGGTTTGTGTTTTAAATAATATCCATTAATCATGATTATATTACAAAAACAAGAAATCTTAAACTTATTTGATGCTATGTGTAAGCTTGAACCTCGAATACGATGCAGCAGTAAGTGGAAATCATTTACGTGGTCATAAAATGCTTATAGAGTCCAGGTTTAAGATATAGCAGTGAGCAAAACCACGTAGTTTATCATTGCTCATAGTTTGGTGTCAATGTCTTTAATAAGTAAAGCTTATTTAACAAAGCGTCGATGTTTCAAAATTGGTAGTGACTTCACCTATTTATTTACAATCATATACACATATGTATTTCATTTGTTTATTAACTACAAAATATATAAAGTTGTCTAACTTAAGAACAGCGAGCGTGTGTGTAATTTTTAAAATATACTAATTTATAGAATATTTTATAATTTGTGTGTGCCTGCGTGTGTGTGCGTGCGTGTGTATGTGCGTGCGTGTTTGTGTGTGCGTTTGTGTGTGCATGTGTTTGTGTGTGTGGGTGGGTGTATGTTAAATTATTATTTAAAATTATATATAATATGTTTTTCAGCTATTATCATTCACAATGTTCGTGATAATGATCGTGGTCGCCAGTACTTTAGAACCTATCAGATACGAAGCAGAGGAGGAAAGGGATCTGAACGCTGAGGCCGCGGCTACGGGCTTGTATGTGATGTCAATCATACTCGTGCTGATGTTCTTAGCCAAGTTCTGTTTTGACACGTTCTTCGTATACGGAGTTGTCATGGTGAGTTTTATTATGCAACCGTTGATTGTTGAATTTTTTTTTTAACTATATCTAACAGACAGTAACAGAAACAGCCTTATAATGTGCCATACACGTGATACACGGAGTCATTAAAAATTGGTTGCTATTGCGGGTTTCTGACATACATTAAACTAATATTATAAATTCGATGTCAGAATATCAGGTGTACAGGAAAATTCATAGAGTAGCCATCACCTCACAAAAGGGGAAAGCCGCTGGTGGGAGGCAACAACATTTTTAAATATGTTGATATTGCTTACTGTACAATACATCGGAGGTCATTGAACCGCGCTTGAAGTTATCAAACTCTATCACAGGAGCGTGCCAACATCATCAGAGCGTACTTCGTCATGTGGGTGGTTTTCTTGCTCCTTTCCGTCTTCACGTTCTTCCTGAATGCACCAGGTTACGGCGCTGGAACAATCTGCATGGAAGTATTTTACATTGGTATGGTTTATTCGTTATCTTAATGAAAAATAGTGTTAAGATACCACACTGCCGCAGAATAGAAATAAAAAACGTTGGGGGCGTATTGGCGATGTAAGCGATGGTTAACATCTCTTATGATGCCAATGTCTATGGGCGATGGTGACCACTTACCATCAGGTGGTACCCATATGCTCGTCCGCTTTCGTATGCAATAAATAAATTAAAAATAATCTTTAGTATTGTTGTGTTACATAAGAGACATAACATCTTAGTTCCCGAGGTTAGTTTGGTAATATAAGGAATTGTTAATATAATTCAGCAGCGCTGATGTTTATGGGCGGTGGTGACAACTTACCATCAAGTAGCATTAGTAATATTAATTCATAATATGTAATGATTAATGAACCATCATCATCATCATATTTTCATCTTGATATGATGTAAATTTAATGAAACGTTTTCATATACTTAGCGTCTTTATTTTAGACTGGACTATGAAAGAAATTTAAATTATTAATTATTTTATTATTAATTATGATTTATGATTAATTATTTTATTTGAAGACAATTCTACCATTTGTTGGTAAGCCACAACGAATCGATTCTTGAAACTTGTAATAGGACATTAGTTAATGTGTGCTAATTTCTCAGTTTTGTTGCTCTCTAAACAAACAAGTTCAAGAAACTTGCTTATAGGTTGTAAACAACCTTCTCTAGACAAACATCTAATATTAATATTCATTATTTTTAGGTTTGAATATCTACGCCATCTTGCTGAGCCATAGTTTTTACAAGTTACTCAACACAAGAGAAGAGGTATAAGATTAGAAAAAAAACACAAATATTTAAATTGTACAAATTTAAATACGTCACCGTAGCCATCACGTTGACGTCGAAAGAAAGATAATTATATTATTTGATACATACAATACCACGCAAACGAAAGAAATTATTAGTACAATACTTTTTACTAATATATATAAAATAATAATACGTTTACACAAATATTTGTCCGATTAATCATTAAAGTTTGTAAAAAAAAATAGCGGTTAATATTAATGGGTGGTTTTTTTTATATTTTTATTCTTTCCTTTTCTGTGGTGGGTAATATAATTATAATAATAGTTAAATCAACTTTCATATTCACATTAAACCACCTCAGCACTGTTTAGGACAAAGAATAGTAAATTTTCAAACACTATCATCTATAAATAATTATTATACTTAAATTTAGCGTTTATTTTTACTTTTATATAAATATTATCTATGTATTCCTGCGCATATATATATTGTGTTGTTATTCTTATTATCAATACGATTACGTACAATTAGGTTAATGATAACGTTTTGTATAATCTTTATATATTAGTGTTTGCAATAATCAGTTTTAATAGCAAAAATATAAAAAAAACAATTACAATTATTAAAAATGTTAGGCTAAGTGTTATATTGCTTAAATTATAAACCAATGATAATTATTATAAAGTTATAAACTATACATTTGCGAATTGTTGAACTGTTAAATATTTAATTATATAATAATTCTTAAGGTTGATCTCAATGTGTAATCATTATTTTATTTTGCGAGAGATCTATACTAATGTTATAAATGTGAAAGTAACTGTCTACTAGTCTTACTGTTACGCTTTAACAGCTAAACCGCTGTGCCGATTTTGATGAAATTTGTTACGAAGAAAGCTTGAATCCCAGGGATAATATCAGCTACCTTCATACCTTCCAAACCTTCGAAACCTAGGATCGAAAACGAGTACAAAATAAGAAAAAGATAAAACTTGAATTTGAGCTTTGAACTAAAACTAGTAGGTATAATTTACTCTCATTGGGGGTGATCTGTGTAGATAAAATAGCAACACAGCAGTTACAGTGTGCGTATCATTTCAATTGGAATTGATTGTTTGGATATTATTTTTTTATTAACATATGAAACTAATAAGCCTTTAAAATGTGTTACTTTATGCAATAATGAAAGTTTATTTTTTAATATTAAATAACGGTATGGTGTTTTTATTTAATTAAATAAATAAATGTTGATTTGGTTTTTTTATCCCAATATTTTATTAATCGCAAATTATGAAATTAAATAAATGTAATGGATATGTTAAGCAACCGGAAGTTCTATAAACCTCGAATTAAACTTTTATCAAAAATAGAACACCAGATCATATAACTTATTTTAAATTGCTCCCTCAATTACTTCCTCTGTGCGATCATCAAGTCAATGAAGTCTGAGTACGAGATTATTAGTAGGTTCTTCAATTTCCTTTAATAAAATCAAATCAAAAAGTAAGGCGGCCATGTCTATAAGGCTTCCGCCCCGAGCACGTACCCTTACCTATAGGGGTAAATAAGCTGCCGCTTAGATCTTGTAAAAGTACATTTAAAATCTTTGTGGAAATATTCTCTTTATTATTTCTATTTCGGTAATCCGAAGACGGAGACTCCATCATCATAAAAGAAAAATTTTAAATTAACGCTGCCGACCTAGTAGGTAAGTGAAACCGGATTTATCAATAAGAATAACACTTACAATGCATTAGAAGTAATTTTAAAATGTTGCCAGTGGCGGTATATTGCAAGTTTGAGTACTAGGGTTCTGCAAGTACTAAGTTCGTAGGTCACTTATTTTGACGGGGGTAACCTTTTTATATTTCTGATATTTTACAATCGTAGGTGTTATATAGCCAGTTTCAAATGTATGTCTAAGAAATATTCCGCCTGATATCTTAAAATAAACCAAATAAAAGGATATGTATGTTTATGAAAAAGATATGATAAAAAACATAGAGCGCCCTCTATGTGTTGAATCATACAACAGCGGTTTTGTTAAGTTTTAACACATTTTCTTCTTTCACTAATAAAAGTATTTTCTATAGAATAATATTACTGACTAGTAAAATGTGTGAATATGACACAAATTGTAAATATTAGTTATTATTTATTGATAAACACCTGATGAATTTGAAGAGCAATTGCGTGTTTTTGCTGAAGAACTATTAACATACAAAATATTAATAATATTAATATGTTATCTGTTGGATTAACTTGTATAATGTCAATATTAAATAGACACATTTTGTATTTTTTACTGTAATTTTATTATTAACACATGAAAAACAAATAGATTTAAATATTAACTCCCAATAATGTTGGAAAAAATCAATGTCAGTATGGCAACACTTTTAAACCAGTAAGCATAAATTTCATACAAAACCCGCTGTTGATCTTGCGCGTGCGCGATACATCTATGTTAGATTAGAATTATTTACGGAAATTACGAATCGGATTTCAAAATGTCGTTTAAATTTTAAATCATAAACAATTCTGTTTTGTTATCGCGCAGCATATTGCTATACTTGTGTTGTGTTTTATTATCAGATAAATTAAAAGTAATGTGTCGAGATTATTGAAAGGTGAGTTATATTTGTTTATTCGTGATATTAATTTGTACGATTCTATTGTTTTGTTTAAGCATTGTGTTAAGATTATAATAGCCAAAATGTCTTAAGCAAAATTGTATTTATAACATTATAGCTATTATAAATTAACTTTTACATTTTAATAAATACATTAATACACATTTGTGTAGCGTTTTATAAGATATTTAACAAAGTTTTTGAAGTGAAACTTCTTTAGCGGCGTTGTGCACTTTTTTGTGATGGGTAAAAATATTAAATTCGCTTCAGGTCACGTGAACCTGATTGAAAATTCCTAAGAACGATTCTGAAGTGTTAAATTTGTAATATAATACAAATTGTTAATTAAAGCAATTCGTTCAAAAATTTTTGCCTCACCATTCCAAAATATAAAAAAGTCACGCAAAATATCCAAGTTTTTACGTCTGCCGGCACTCCCGGAGTGTAACCCGCTGTTTTTTTTTATATAAATTATTTTTAGGCTTCCAGGCTAAGTTTTCTTGCACTTGTTAAAGTTGATTTTTTATTGCTCACAATGAGCCTACTTACATTTTTATATTTTTTAAAGTAGTTATTTTTAATTATGTTTAGGTATATCAAATTAGTGAAACTTCATAAATGATTAACACGAAACTGAAGTAGTGCTAACAAAACGTAGTTTATGATTGATATATGTGAGATTGATAGACATTATGTTTTTGTCTGTATTTATGGTAGTGAGTGACTTATATGGTTGGCGATCCCGAGGACCCGGGCCAATAAAAAGTTACTGGGTGTTTCTGTCAAAAAAAAACTTAGTAGAGAAATCTTAGGTGAGTATCAATTCTCGCTTGAGCTATCTCCGGTCGGGACGAATTCGTATTATGACTGCAAGTGTAATAGCCCGGCGTTGGATTTAATTCAAATATAATTGTAATAAATACAAAAATAAATATTACATACATGTCTACACTTTCACAGCTAAACTACTAAATCGATTTTGACGAAATTTGCTTCGAAGCAAGCCTAAACCCAAAGGACATAAGGCTTTTTACTTAATACCCCGGTTCCCCCTTATATGTGGGCGAAGCTGCGGGCGAAAACTAGTATTATATAATTATATATATTATCAAACTTTATTTCATGACACTCATGAGATCAATATTAAAAAGAAATACAATCCAAAAGAGGTAAACAAGTCAATACTTATTGTGGACATGTTTCACTAAAGTACCCGTCACGAGAAGCTATAAATTATGTAAACAAACATCTTTTACTAAGTAAACATTTTATACTGCGAGATAATAATAAATTGACCATATTCAATCGACATGATATATAGACGGGTTATATGAAAGTAACAACCTATTTAATTTAGTCGGATCATATTTTAGCGACGCAAAGCGCTATCGTTTGTGTTTTTTGGTACCGGAACGCGTCCGTCGCAGGGATTGTAAACTATCGGGACGCCAATTTGAAATAAACGCGTCATTCGAGTTTCGAATGCGTACGAGTTTGTTTCATTGCTTTCCATATATCGCGGATCTGGTTGTTATTGTTAATTTTGTTATTGTTTCGTTATCACTTTTTTATTGTTGTTGTAATTGTTGCGTTAATTTTATTTGTTATTACGTATAATGGAGCCAGTAGCCAGTACATCTAAGGAAATAAATTTAAATAGCTTCGTGATACATGTCACTGATTCTGACACAGAAATGGAAACATCTGAATCTGACGATTAATTATTCATAAATAATATATGTTAATTAATATTTGTTACTTAATAATTTATTAAATCTTAAACAAATTCATTTTTTTGTTGGTCCAAATGTTGTGAACTCCTGAACACTTGTTTACAAAATTTCTAGCTTCTCATGACGGTTACTTTAGTCTTATTCCATTTTTAGCGCGCTAGTCATAAAAATGTCAAGGTGTTGAGGTCGTTAGACGCATCGCGAACACACATACATACTTGTTTACTACATTGAACTTGGTCACAACATCTAAGAAATAAAATACTAAGAACTTTGTCAGCATAGGTGTTTTAAGATATACTTACAACATCTTTCTATTGAATAAAGCTATATGTACTTAAAACGTTGTTGGAATAAAACTGCCTTAATTAAATATATTAGAATATTACTATTTGGCTATAAAACTATATTATTTGTTAATAAATATATACCTAAAGTAACCGTCATGAGAAGCTATAAATTTTGTAAACAAGTGTTCAGGAGTTCACAACATTTGGACCAACAAAAAAATGAATTTGTTTAAGATTTAATAAATTATTAAGTAACAAATATTAATTAACATATATTATTTATGAATAATTAATCGTCAGATTCAGATGTTTCCATTTCTGTGTCAGAATCAGTGACATGTATCACGAAGCTATTTAAATTTATTTCCTTAGATGTACTGGCTACTGGCTCCATTATACGTAATAACAAATAAAATTAACGCAACAATTACAACAACAATAAAAAAGTGATAACGAAACAATAACAAAATTAACAATAACAACCAGATCCGCGATATATGGAAAGCAATGAAACAAACTCGTACGCATTCGAAACTCGAATGACGCGTTTATTTCAAATTGGCGTCCCGATAGTTTACAATCCCTGCGACGGACGCGTTCCGGTACCAAAAAACACAAACGATAGCGCTTTGCGTCGCTAAAATATGATCCGACTAAATTAAATAGGTTGTTACTTTCATATAACCCGTCTATATATCATGTCGATTGAATATGGTCAATTTATTATTATCTCGCAGTATAAAATGTTTACTTAGTAAAAGATGTTTGTTTACATAATTTATAGCTTCTCGTGACGGGTACTTTAAATAATGATTTTGTATTTGAATTAATAAGTTATAGTTTATTTCAACAATTAAATAATTCATACAAGCAGGATTTTACGTCATATTAAAATAACATATTATATATTAATAACTGAATTCTGACAATTTGTTTGTATGTCGATTGTTACAACGCGCAACCCGCCCGCTTAAATAAGTAATGTTATAGACTACCCTTATCCAATCGAAGAATTATTAGTGATAAAAACCTTTAGACATAAATATTCCATGCTATTTGCCAAGCTTTGATATATTCTTCACTACTAACTTCTTGAATAATGTATCTTTTTCTATATTTTTCAATATGATACTAGTAAATACTGGGAATTGCTTATTATATTCACTTTTATTTAACTTCAAAAACCCCGATAATAACTTGACTGACATTCAAAGCGTTATTTTTCGCGAATCCTTGGTGACTACGATACTCTAGAACTCGACATATTACGTCAATTCACTGTCATAGTTGTTTATTTATCGCATTCCTGCATTTGAATGGTATAGTAATTATGATTAAAATACTAATGCAGTTGCCTCGTTTTTCTAATTATTTTGTTCACCTGTAAACTCTGAGTTTGAATTGAGGATAAATCATTAAAGAGTTATTGAGATTTTCTGTCATGAGATTATCAAAAAAGCTCGGATATATTCCCGGACCTCGGAATGTAAAGTCGTCGGTCTTGTGCGTGATCTCTATTGTGTCTGATTTATCGTCCCGGCTGACCGAGTAAGAAATAAATTTGTCGTTCGTTGACCTCAAACATTTTATTTGTAGGTGAACTTATAACAAGCAATAAAATAGCCTAAAGATTCGAGGAAAAAATTTGAATCAATGTTTACGTAGGTAATTTGAATGTTATTAATTAATTATACAGTCAGATGCAATAAAAAATGGCCTTGTCTATGTATAACAAACATATTTGAATATTTTTTGTCAATGTCAACAGTTTGGAAAAAATATATAATGGATATATATCATGTGTAATCGGAATCGAATCGGATCTGTTCAAAACTGGGCAATGACTACTGAATTGTCATGTTTACTTTATGTTTATAATTCACATTGTAACTGGTTAAGGAGACATCGTGAAATCGTAGTTTGTTTGTTTGTTTTATTTCAAAAACTTATAGTTTATAAGTACAAAAAATGGAAGCAAGTTATAACCTTGTCGTAGTCAACGTATATGACTCCGATCTAGTACCGGTTCTGCGTAAACAAGTCTAATACGAATATAGAATGAAGGAAGTCTTGGATAGTACCAGTGGATAGTACCATCAAGTAGCATGAGTTTGAGAAAACAAAGGAAATAGCTAATATTTCGCATAAATTTTTTTTTGTTCTACTGACAAACGGTTGAATGGTTGAGACAGGAAAGCGTAACACAAACAGATAAACTCACTTTGCCATTAATAATATTTTAATACTTGTTACGTTTTCACATCTTTACTTTACTGAATCGATCATCATGAAATTTATCATACACGTACTCTATGTCTTTTTCTGTACCCCTCTAAGGTGACTAAATACCCCCTCCACACGCGTGGGCTAAGAAATAGAAGTTTTAAATCGTTTATTTTCCCGTAAAATAAAAATATAATGCTGTAATAGCTCGATAGCACTTTCTGCACGACTGCCCAAAAAAGGATTGCGATGCTGTCAACAATAAACCTAGATGGCCTAGCGGTTAGAAGGCGTGGCTCCTAACCGATGATCGTGGCTTCAACCGGGCAAGCACTACTGAATTTCGTGTGCTTAATTTGTGATAGTGTTGTGACAATGTTAGGAAACCTGCAAGTGTCAAATTTCACTGAAATTCTGTCACATGTGTATTCCACCAACCCATATATATGAGAGTATAATTACTGGCTAAGAATTCGTTCAATTAATTTATTCAGAGCTGTGTTTTTTGTGCATAAATCAGACAGGTAATAATTATATTCATGGAAACTTTATGAAAATAAAAAACAAATAATAACTAACTTTTTTCTCATCTATAATTGTGATAAATAAAGTTTAAAATTATTATTATTATTATTTAGCTCTAGCTTGTAAATATTTATTCATGAAATGAGCTGTAAATATGTTAATTGGTAAATGCAAAATCATCTGCATGGTTTATTTATTATTTTGTAACTATAACTAAATATAAGATATTTTTTCTTACTACAGTAGAATTTTATATATCTACAGTAATTATATTCCTACGGTTATGTTAAAATTTCTTATGACAAAGTTAGCGTGTTCGATCAACTCAATCGATGATGTTTTTGTTGAAAGTAAAAACGTTCACGCAACACTTACTTTAGTCGTGATTTCATCCTAAGCTATTGTACTTATTCCATTTATTTTTAGCTGTTATGAATAATGTATTTCTGTTTCTATTATTTGTATTTGTGTTAGCAAATGGGTTTGCAAAAATATTAACGTACATTTTTTTTTTAAATAAGCTTAATTTACTGTGGATGAGATATTTTATTGGCAAGGACATGTGAATTATAAGCCGGGCTCAATTTGTATTTAATTTCATTTCATTTCAAATGCATCTCGTGCTTATCGACGACAGACATCTTGCGAAATGTGTTAGATATGATCACATTCAGTGTCAATCCTCGAGTATCTATCAACATACCCGCTAAAAAGATTTATAAGCAAGTCTGACATACTTTTTTCATGTTCTAGGTAATCATATTAGGTAATCATACTGTATAAAGAATAAAAATACGAAAACAACTATGGACAAAATAAATTTCACCGTGAATGGTGAACACATCTCTTTGAGTAAGTATATGTTAAAAAATAGTAAATTGTCTATGGTTACATCTTAATGTCTTTGATTAGTATTGACAGAACGCCACAATACGGGATACTGAGTACTCTGTCACAATAATTAATTCGTGCATAGAGAATTTCAATTATTATAGCTAATGACGCATAAAATCACTTTGACACTTTACGATCATGTTCCTCGGAGAGATCCTAGATATTTCATTCAGAATAAGTCTACTGGTCTCCTTCAGATTTATTATTAAAATTTAACATAGAAAAAAAATATATAACTAAAAATAAATTATAATTAGTATTTTTTGAAAAATACATAATATGGTAATAAATTACAATCGCGGTAATAAAAATAAAACTCTAGGGCAAAGTCATGTAGGTTACATTGTTAGGTTCTTTTAAAGCACATCGTAAGACAGAGTCGGTATCGTTTAGATGAATATTCTCATCCCCAAATCAAATCTTAGATATGATTTGGGGATGAGAATGCGCGGCACATTTATAGCAAAAGCCACGATTGTAAATATTTACCAATAATATTTAACTAGACTTATACGTAATGATCGAAGCAGCTGAACTGAAAACCAATTAACGCCACTGAATATAATCTAATTTTAAGTGCTAATCTTATTAGTGTAATAAATAATAGCTTGTTTTTTTAATATTAAAATCGCATTTACAGCCGGTTCTGAAGTATCTCCTTTAACTTCTCTAAATGACTATCTGAGGAACTACCTAGGTCTCCTAGGAACTAAGGCTATGTGTCATGAAGGAGGGTGTGGAGCATGCATCGTCTCTGTAACAAAAAATCACCCCGGAAGTAAGGAGAAACAAATTATTGCTGTTAATTCGGTAAGATTTATTTTCAATATGTTTTCAATTTTTGATTGGACAACTAAATTTCTTTTTTGTTTTTTTTTATTTGATAAAACTATAATTTTCATAGGTAGTAAACTTTCAGCCAACACGTCGAGATAAATGTATCGTTTTTCATTTCAATGTTTCACCTTTCAGATATACAACTATTGTTTCTTTTATTATATTGTTAATTACCTTAGTTTTTAATTAAGTAAGTTGGTCTATATGTACAAATTGAAGAGATATTGCAATAAAAAGTAAAAAATATTTACTCAGTTTGTAACAAAACTGCAGAAATTGAGTCGTTGTCGTGTCCATAGAAATATTCTTATATGTTTCACTTGGTTTATTATTACCCGATTATAATAATTATAAAGAACGTAAGTTATAACATAACATATACAATAAGGCGAAAAAATATTATATACATATTATAACATGGAAACTAGACAACTGATATACAACATATACTAAGTTTTTTTTTGTAAATACATACTTATATAATTACACCCAGACTCAGGACAAGCATACATATTCATGCATACAAATATCTGTCCTGGGTGGGAATCGAACCCACGACCGGCGGCGCGAAAGGCAAGTATCTACTAACCACGCCAACCGGCTCATTTTGATTTTTTTAATAGAAGAAAATTTTCGTTATCGGTAATTGGTTTATTTGTCATGGTTTCTCGTGATTTAAAATCCACCGCATGCGTAAGACATACAATAACAAGTTCTTACAACGATTTAAAACAACCTTAACCTTGCTTATATACACGTGCACACATCGAAATCACTTTACATAATTATTACATAATAATAAATGTATTTTTTCTTTGCAATGCGTGATATTTGATGTTGGCCAAACAAGTCGAACTTTGAGAATATAAAACTGAAAATCAATTAAGCATGTACAGAAGTATATACTTTTTTACTTGGTGGTAGGGCTTTGTGCAAGCTCGTCTGGGTAGGTACCACCCTCTCATCAGATATTCTACCGCATAACAGCAGTACTTGCTACTGTTGTGTTCCGGTTTGAAGGATGAGTGAGCCAGTGTAATTACAGATATAAGGTCTTAGTTCCCAAGGTTGGTGGCGCATTGGCGATGTAAGCGATGGTTAACATCTCTTACAATGCTAATGTCTATGGGCGTTGGTGACCACTTACCATCAGGTGGCCAATGTGCTCGTCCGCCTTCCTATGCAAAAAAAAGAACAATAACACTTTGGTTAGGTACTTAGATATAGATATAGCATTGTTTACTTTCGGTTTGAAGCAAGTGTAATTAAGCTCGCAAGGGACCTATTAGGGTCTCAGTTCTGAAGGTTGGCAGTGCTTTGACAATCTAAGGATTAGTAAGATTATATTTCTTAATCTCAATGTCTTTAGGCGGTGTGTCCACTTAGCGTCCGGAAATGAATAAAATTTACGACGCAATGAACTGCCAACTCAGGCAATTAATATTTTACGATGTTTTGTTCGTACGCACGCTAATATGCGTAATTGTAACTATAATGTAAAATAAGAAGGAATGTCTTGCTGATTGATAAAAACTTAAACACAAAACGGAACGTTATTTTTTATTGGGTCGTTTTTTAATTATGCCTCTTAGACAATTATTGTACCACGCACACAATGCCTAACAAAGCAGAAACACTGTTTCTAGAATGTTTAAAGTTGAAAATTAATATTTTATCTATGTAAGAATCCTAGCATAGTAAAAAGCATCATAAGTTTTACAAAAAAAATATTTGACGAAAAAAAAATCTTCAATTTCATCTTCATGGGATTGGGATAAAAATGGCTACTTTGTATAAATTTTAACCGTACGTAGTCGGAACGAGCCGCTGTACAAATATGTATAACCATTTTCCACTATGTAGTCGTCCAGTACTTTTCCACTTACATTACGAGAACTTGTACTTGCTGTTCACTGTACACTAACGTGTACTTACTGTTAAGTATACTTCTATATACCATAAATAAATTATCATTATCACGGAGCTTCAAGTATCTGGAATAACTGGTCCCTAAGCGCATAGTATTCATAGCACATACTAACAGAACTTGCTGAACTATATGTCTTATGACTGGCGATAGTTTAGAGCAGCGATACTCAACCTTTTTTTTATAGGGGGCCACAAACAGGTGTTAGTCATGGTGTCGCGGGCAAACAAAGTATTAGGTAATGTATAGGTAATGATAATGATTTCTTAGGTTTAGGGATTGTTACAAATTTTATGAACCAACTATGCACGGATTTATCGAACGGCGTTAAGGTTTTTACCTTTGAAATTAGAATAGTTTAAAATTATGTAACAACAAGTGAGCCGACCTCAAAAATCTGTTGCTGGTTTAGAGGTTATAAGGCAGAACTCACAGTCCTGGCTTCAAATAAAAATTCAATTGGTTTCTTTTCCCTATAAAATGCGGCTATTTGCGCACACTTATAACGATTCGTAAATATTCTGCCGGACTATGGTCGGTCAGATAATACTCCATTCTACTAAAAATTGTCTCTTTATCACAATCGAAACCAAAACTTTATCGTTGCCGATTAAATTTTTCCTTATTCTACTGATAGCAAGACAAAGGTCAAACGATGGCCTATTAAGGGTAAAAAAGATAATGAAACCTCAAATCATAACCGTTGTAACTTATTAGAATTGACCCCAGAATATATAATGATCAAATAATTTATCTTTCAGTGCTTAGTGCACGTTCTTTCTTGCCACGAATGGGAGATCACAACAATAGAAGGAGTGGGATCCAGGAAAGATGGTTACAATACATTACAAAATAGGTTGGCTGCTTTCAACGGTACCCAGTGCGGATACTGCACACCTGGATGGATCATGAACATGTACAGGTATGGTTAAATAATCTTCGAACTTTACCGTCGCTATTTGTGTTGCACCACAGTATTAAGTATAACAAAATACTTATTTATATAAATGAACAAAGTCGAAGGGACTATCTTTATTTTATAGGATACCTTGAATCTTGGGAACTAAGATGTTATGTTCCTTGTGCCTGTAATTACATTGGCTCATTCACCCTTGAAACCGGAACACAACAATACCAAGTACGGTTGTTTTGCGGTAGAATATTTGATGAGTAGTACCTAGTACCAACCCAGGCGAGCTTGCACAAAGCTCTACGACCAAGTAAAAAGTAACCTGTGATTTCGACTGACTTTTTCTTGTTATTTGCCACCAATGTTGCCACCAATGTTGCCAAAAATGTTGCCACCAATGTCCATTTTCGTGTGTGATTTGTCGGTATTCAAAATGTCAACAAAATAGTCAGTGACATATCATATATATTTCATCAATATTTCATAGTAATGAATACTAAATTGAATATATATTGAAAAACATTTTTGATTGTGTTTAATTATTTAAAAGTAAAAAAAAAAATATAAAAAAATAAGTTAAAACCCTTATTTTACTCATACGAAGTCGTGTCAGGCGGCCAGTATATGTACTTACATAAATCATAAATTGTTCTTTACAATGAAAAAAAATGAAAATTTTTCCATCGTACGTCATATAAAGTCAATATTTATTTATTTATACTTTATTGCACAACATATGCATCATTATATCGTTAAATTGATCGAAATAATTAGTAGTTATTATATAAGAATGATAAAATCTTATAGCAGTTATTAAGAAAATAAAATCAAGAAAATAATGAATTTAAATAATACTGTAATATTAGAGACATAAGGTCGTATCCTTATTCAGTCATGAATACTTACATTAATATTAACTTACATAATTATTAAAATAAAAGGTGCCTTATTTACCAAATTATGTGAAATATTATGTGACACACAAACATTTATATATAGAGTGAAAAAGTAAAATCAACGTTTCGTTAGTGAAATAATTATACCTTTATTATTATTTTTATATAATACTAGCTGATACCCGCGACTTCGTCCGCGTTGCTTGATATATTAACAAAGTTTTCTTATGTACGAAGGAAAAAACATCAAAAAGATCGCAAGCAAAAATATACTTTGTTTAAACATACATCACTGAACACGCAGGGCATATACAAATTTATTAAATGAAGATATCGCAAGTTTTTTTTTTTTGATAACGGTAAAATGTCTAAGAAATAAAGTTTAGAAAATTTCATTGAAATCTATCCAGTTGTTTTTCGGTGATGCGCGCACAACTGCAGATCTCTATCATTTTATTTATATAGATTTTTACAAACGTGCCAATGGTAACTCATCTCAAATTACATTGGCGCTGTAGGAAATACTATTATATTATTAACCATTTTCTTTCATCGCCAATGAGCCACCAACCTTGGAGATTAAATTGTTGTCCTTTATGCCTGTATTTACACTAGCTCACTTACATTACCGGGACGCAACAATACTAAATATTGTTGTTTAGCGACAAAATATCTGATGGTAATCTAACCGGACCGGCTTACAAGCTCTACCACCAACTAATCTATTAAAGGCACAAAATAAATAACATCTTAGTTCCCAGGGTTAGTGGTGCATGGCGATGTAAGCGATAGTTAACATTTCTTACACTGCCAATGTCTAAGGGCGTTGGTGACCACTTAACATCAGGTGGCCCATATGCTCTGCCACCTACCTATCCTATATAAAAAAGCAGTCTTGTTTATATAACAGCTTGTTCGAGGGGTCGAAGAAAAACCTCACTACGAAACAGATAGAGCGATCGTTTGCTGGTAACATCTGTCGCTGTACCGGTTACCGGCCTATACTCGACGCTTTTAAGACTTTTGCCTCGGATTTTGAAGCCAGTAATGAAGTAAAAGTAAGAATTGCTTTAATAAATAATTATTGACAACAAAGTCACGATTGAAAATGTTAAATCGTGTCATTGTTACCTGTACAGAAGGAATCATATTTTGAACTCGATATAGAATAGGAACAATTAATATGTGTCACCTCAGAATTCCCATATTAAGTGTAATATCTGATGGAAATACCTATGTATGATGGTAGGTGGACATCTAGGCATCAGAGCGTAGTTACAATTATATGGAAGTCTATGGAAGGACTAATTCATTTTTTATGCCAAGCCTATTCAAATAAATATAAAATTGGAAAGACTGTTTGTGATTTAAAATCTGTGACTTTGATCCTCCTTTTGAATTTCGGTATCATAAAACAAAAACAACTTTGTTTTATTTTAGTTTACCGCTACTACGTAATCTCTTCTCGGTCGTACTCTTCATTGCTGAAGGTCGTGTCCACTCTGGTCCAGGGCATGTGTCACGTTCTTTATAAGTTTTCTCTATTACGTCTTGTCCTCAGCTTTTCTCAGGGCTATGGTCACTTGGAGACCTGTGAGGTTGTTATTACTACGTAATATATAAAATATTTTTATCATGTGTAAAAACGGTAAAATGTGCGTTGTAATGGCATATTTCGAAAGATTTTGTCAAATATTTAATTTCACGCTGCCGAAGCAGCTGTTTCTGCTAATTGCCATACAGTTTTGCTAAATTCACAGCTGTTTTTTTGTCTTTAGGATTTAGAAGATCTTGATAGATTAAAATGTGCAAAAAAATGTATCAAAGAAGACAATATTGAAGATGATTGGTGTTTCATAGATCATAACAACCGAAATATTTTGGACATTCAAATGGATGCTAACAGATGGTACAAGGCTTTTTCCGTGAATGACGTATTTAAGGTAATAATATCAAAATAATAATATTCCCATGAAGACACTTAAATATACATAACAGCTTTTAATATATATTTTTTTATAAAATAAGTAGACAGAATGAAAATGGGCCTTACCATCATGTTTATTGTAATATTTTTAAAAAATGTTGTCATAAACCCTAATATGTAATTTTATTTAATCCATCTAAATTACAGGTACTAACAAAAGAAGGCACAGACAATTACAGATTAGTAGCTGGAAACACAGGGAAAGGTGGGGTGAATTTATGTTATAATTAACTTTACAATATTTATATTTCAATATTAATAAATATTCTTGGTGGGATTTTATTATGTCAGCAATATGCGTCAGGATTTTTATCTTTCTAAACAAATTAAAAGTTAGATTAATTGAATACAACAACAAATGAAATGGATAGTTTAATAAATAATTTATAATTGAACACTATTTTACAATAGCAATTTGCTATGATTTTTAATAATAGAAATGAAAACATATTATATAAAAGCGATGTTATTAATTTTGCTATTGATTTGTTTTTTAACAAATGACAATTGACGTTATTTCCTTTTTTTTATTTCGTTTTAGGAGTGTATCCACCAAACAGTGAGCCTCGTGTTTATATCGACATATCGTCGATAAGCACGCTGAAAGATACTTTAATAGACGAAAACCTAGTTCTAGGCGCTGGTCTTTCACTTCACGAAACTATGGCGATATTTCAGAGGCAAATGAAAAATGATGATTTTTCATATTTGAAGCAGTTTCACGACCATCTCGAATTAGTTGCTAATGTCCCTGTTAAAAATGTGTGTGTATTTTTATTTTACGTTTGTTGTTTCTGGTACTTCATGAATACTTCATACCTGAATGCAGGATGTCCATATAAACCATAAAATCTAACACATTATAAATCATGCATGCATGTAAAGAATGTGAATTTGAATGTACTGAAGAACAAAAAAACCGTGTACTTCTTTCAGATTTTATAATAGATTAATTATTTTCCATAGATTGGTACAATTGGTGGTAATTTAGCGTTAAAGAATAAACATCCATTCTTCCCATCAGACGTTTTCGTTTTGTTTGAAACAGTCAACGCTACTGTGACATTGGGTTTGTATTATCATATATATTTTTAATTCCAGTTGTGCACCACCACAGTAATGCATATTATTATTGACCGTAATATTATTTTCAACATAAATTTCATTGTCAAATTGTGAAGTAAAGATATCTTTTTGATTTCACGAAAATAATAAAATAAATTATTTTTAAATTCAATATTTTAGGATCAATAGCAATTAGATTGTGTACGTTACATAATTAAGATGTTATTTTTTGCAGAGGACGTGCATTCGAAGACAACGGAAATTAATTTGCCGAAATTTTTAAAAACCAAATTAAATGACCAAATTATTTTGAACGTAAAAATACCGCCATTGTCTAATAACCACTTAATAAGAACATACAAGGTATGTGACAGTCTAAATTATATAGTGTCTACTTTAATTCGGTGTCACATCCTGAAGAGATAACGTGTACCAGCTTATCCAGTCCTATTCGCATATAAAAATGTTGATTCCTGAGCCAATGCGTAAAACATTCGGAAACGATCTGCCGTCATATTGAGATTTTTTAAATATTTATGTTTTTCTTTGCATGATAAAGCTGAGCAATCTTTTATATATATTGCAGATTATGGCCCGCGCTCAAAATACGCATGCTATAGTCAACGCTGGATTCAATTTCCACATAGACAAAAATCAAAAAATTCTGTCTGCAAACATAGTCTATGGTTCTATAAGTCCTACATACAATCACGCCAGAAATGTTGAGAGCATACTTAAAGGGCGACTGCTGTTTAGTGATGAAACTCTGCGAATAGCACTAGCGAAGTTACAGGAAGACCTCGTCCCACTCGATGCCCCGCCAGAGCCATCGCCGTTCTGTAGGAAGGCTATCGCCTTGGGATTGTTTTATAAGGTTAGAAAGGAATACATTTTATTATTATTTTATTACTAGATTTTTAAAATCGCTAATACAATAAGTTTTAATGACATTGTTCAAAACAATTTATTTATTATACGTATGAGAAATAAAACAGATAACCAAACGAAGCGAAGGAACAACAACGAAATACAAAAGGCAGGTATCCAAAAAAATAATATTATATAAACAGATGAAGGTAGTTCACGTTATCATACATATTAAAACAGAAACTCGATTATAGTCTCAGATTATATAGCTAAAGTAGATTAAAATAAATAGTTAATTCATATCATTTATTATGTTAGATTCTTATTAAATAATATTAAAGTATTAGTAAAATTATTTACAACTTTAATCAGACACTTTTATATCAAAACTTTTTACAAAAGGTATATCTAAATTAAATCTTATATTTATAAAATTATATATTTCCTTAGGCAATACTCTCCTTGAGTCCTTCGGTAAATCCTAGGTACGCATCCGGGGGCAGCGAGCTAGTCAGACCGGTGTCAAGCGGCGTGCAGACCTATGATACAGACAAGAGTATGTGGCCACTCAACCAGCCTGTTCCGAAACTGGAAGCTTTGTCTCAGGTAAAGAATTGTCTTTTGAAGATAATTAAAAACAAAATCATAAAAAAGATATACAGTAATTAGGTACTTTATTTAAATCAGCTCCGACTATTTCCGCAGTGGAATCTAGATTATTATACGAAGAAACGATTAGAAATAAAATAAATGTAACAATTACGTAAACCAACAAATACTAACTCAATGATCACCTACTGAATAGGTAATCTCTGTGCCCTGAATTAGTAAAGTAACAGCCTGTGAATGTCCCACTGCTGGGCTAAGGCCTCTTCTCCTCATTTGAGGAGGCTAGGAGCTTATTTCACCCCGCTGCTCCAACGCGGGTTGGTGGAATTCACATGTGACAGAATTTCAGTGAAATTTGACACATGCAGGTTTTTACGATGTTTTCCTTCACCGTCAAGCACGAGATTCATTATAATCACAAATTAAGCACATGAAAATTCAGTGGTGCTTGCCCGGGTTTGAATCCACAATCATCGGTTAAGATTCACGCGATTCACACCACTGGGCCATCTCAGTCTGAATTAGTAGATGGCGAAAATTAATCATCATCAATAATACTATGTATTGTATTACTTGGTGGTGGGACGCAATAATATCAAGTGATGATCAGCGGTAGACTAGTCTGAATTAGTGGTTGGTTGTTACCAAAATGCACCAAGTAACCAATGTACGACATGACAAATGTTATCAATTATGCAACTCTTATTTTCAGTGTTCTGGCGAAGCGTTATACAGTTGCGACAAAGTTTCGGGTCCTCGAGACGTGCACGTAGCGTTCGTCTTGTCCACTATATGTCTCGGTGAGATTGTCCAATTCGATGCCACTGAAGTATTGGTAAGTTCACGGTAATATATCATATAATTACGATTGTGAAACTAAGTATAGCCTATTCAAACTACAGAAGTATAACTAATAAGCAACTTTGACAATGAACTGACTCGATATAATTGGTTGAGATCTCGAATAGAGATCTGAGTTTGAAGGGTGAGTGAACCAGTGTAATTACAACCGCAATGGACGTATCATCCTAGGTGCCAAGGTTGGTGGTGCATTTGCAATAGAACATTTCTTACAATGCTTCAATATTATTAGTATATACAGGTTTATTTTTAATGACCCCAGCAACCCTGCAGGAATAGATAGTTAACATCATAAGCAACAACTTTTGTTCTACGACTTTGGACATATCTCAACACATGAAAAAAAAAGATTTTAAAAGTTTTTGTCGTTTTGTCTTGACATTTGTAGGTCTATATTTTATTCATACACGAAAGGACGATACAACGCTTACGACACTTGCGCGTAGGTTTATAAACGTTCAAGCGGGTAATTAATACTTAATTTTGTATGAAAATAAAATCTAACCAATGATCAAGTCGTAGAACAAAAGTTGTTGCTTATGGTATTAGCTCCAGTCCTACGAGGTTACTGGGTCATTAGAAATAACCCTATATATAAGCCCTACCACCAGTAAACGTACGTTAAATATATTTTAACATACGAAAATCAAAGCGGTGGTCAATGTTTAGTGTAGGATGTTGCTTAAAGATAGTATCCAATACATCCTATATGTGTAATACGAACAATGGGCCGAGATAATATCACATAATTGGTAGTGTAGATAAGAAAGGAAACATATTACATTAATCATATACAGTAGATAAAAGATTATTCGTATAATTATACAGTTTGTTACAAAAACCATGTCCGACCCGTGAAGTGGTTATTAGGTACCGTGAGTCGGTTCTATTTGTGTTATCATTTTTAAAATACAATGCAATAAAATTGCACCGATTAACATTAAAATTTAATTAAATTACGAAAATTACTTGGCAAGTGGCAACACAGGCGTGGACGACAGTGATCGATAGCTAGGACACTGAGTTCATGATACTGAGGTTTGCTTTTTTTTGCTTAGTATTTTATAAAAGATTAAATAAATAGAACCGACTATATAGAAAGTTAAAAAAAAACTAATAGTAAGTAAGTAAGGTCCTCCAGACCGATTTCGGCCACGGCGGCCAATCTCAAGAGAGATTAGCCAACTGCGCAGGAGATATTATAGTGCACAAGCGTGTGCGCAAACACAGGTGCACTCTCTTTTCCTTAGCTCTCATAATCCGATGGGACGGCAATCCGACACGACCGGAAAGAGTTCAGGCGCAGGACCAACGGCTTAACGTGCTTTCCGAGGCACGGGAGTGTACCACACTTCCAACTTCCAGACTCCGGGCTGCTACTGAGAATTTTCTGACAGAAAACCCCAATAACTATTTATTTGCCCGACCTGGGAATTGAACCCAGGACCACCGCGTCTGCGGCCTTATATCAAGCCACTAGACCAACGAGGCAGTCAAAAAAAACTAATACAGTAACAAAATTCAAAGAAAATATAATCGAATATGCAAAAATAAAAGTTTTTTTGGTAACTTTTATTAAGTCAAAAATAAACCTAAACCATTATTTTCGGATCATATTAACATATTATTTCACATATTCCAGAAAATTCCAGGCGTCGTAGCATTTTTATCCGCTAAAGATATACCAGGAAAGAACTCCTTCATCCCCAAAGAAGTACCCTGGCAGAAGTTTGAAGAAGAAATATTAGCCAGTAAGAAGATATCGTACTACGGCCAACCGATTGGTTTGATCGCGGCCGTGTCCAGAAAACTCGCTATCAAGGCAGCTGGTTTGGTAAAAGTTTCATATAAAAAATATGATACTAAGCCAATATTAAGCATAACAGAAGCATTAAACGCTCCCGATAAACAAACACGAGTGAGTATATATTCAATAAATGAGAAAGACAGAAATAGGAAAATTGCTTGATTAGTTTTAGGAGGCTTAACAGATTAACGCAAGCAAGCACACAAAAAATTAATAGGGACATGACATCTTAGTTGCCAAGGTTGGTACGATGTAAGGAATTATTAATATTTTTTAGATCGCCAATGTCTATAAGCAGTGGTGACCAGTTATCCATCAGGTGCATGCATCTAATTATAACATTAAAAAATATATACCGTACGATGATTAATGAATATTAATCTGTAATCAATGACTTTTGTAATCAGCTTAGTAAATTATTAGATGCAAAGTAATCACGACAACCTAAATCATCATCGTATTCAACATCAATTAGGTACTTAAATATAAAACTTTAAAATGATGCTGAAATGCCATTTTAGATTCGCGAAGACGTTACGATTAAAGCAACGGACAAGGGAGATGAAACAATTCACACCATTAAAGGTCATTACTACATCCCAGATCAATACCACTTCACTATGGAGACTCAGAGCTGCAGGGTGGAACACACGCGTCGCGGGATACGAGTATGGTCGGCGACTCAATGGATGGACTTAGTGCACGTGGCCGTAGCCAAGTCGCTGGACTTGCCGTTGAATAGGTAACATTTTATACGGTTTAACGTGAATATAATGCACCGAGCGCAATCTCCAATTGTATTCAGATTTAAGACATCGGTTTTATAGAGTACCTACCACTTTTTTTGGTATATATTCGTGAGGCACAGTCCGATCTGTATGTGAGACGTTGCCCGCAGCGTGGACGTATCGGTGAGCCGGGTGGGCGGCGGGTACGGCGGCAAGGCGTCGCGCGCGGCGCTGTCGGCGTGCGCTTGCGCCCTGGCCGCGCACGCTCTCGGCCGCTCCGCGTCGCTCGTCATGCCGCTCACGGACAACATGCAAGCCATCGGCAAGCGACAGGCGGCTTACTTCGAGTACGAGGTGGGATATCATTGTCTTATGTATCAATAATTATCTTTATGACCCGACCACATCCACGGCAGTGTTTTTGAACGCAAGCTTTGAGAAGAGCAGCATGTAGCACATAAATACATAGACTGATATATAATTGTATCTATGTATGTAACGGTAATAATATGAATAACAATAATATTTATAAACAACATTAAAAAAAAAACTCATGAAACTTTGATGATCTGATTGTATCAGAATATATATTTAACATAAATTTAATAAACGGAATTAAATAAAACTTAAGTAAATTGTAAAGATCTTTAAATTTATCCCTAACAAGAAGTACCAACAACAAACACGACTAGGTACAATTCATAAGCACCAATAGGTTTAGTTTTAACTTTGTAACCCGCGAGCAGTAAACACTAATGCTATTTATATTGTTTGCATATCAGTTAGGAGTGAACAACGACGGTGTTGTTCAGCACGCAGACATCGTCTACTACTCGGACTGCGGTTGTTCGTACAACGACACATCGGGCGCAGATATAGCAGCGACTATGACCAATCTGTATGACACTACAAGATGGAACATCAAAGGTTACAGTGTCCTTACTGATAAAGCTGGTAACACTTGGTGCAGAGCCCCATGTAAGTTTATTAATTTATTAGTATTACTAAATGATCTGTGGTACCCGTTTTTATTTTGTGGGAATTGTAGTAAATAAGCGAGTTCATCTAGAATTCTAGACGATAAGGTGTACATTAAAGATGTAATATTACAGAAACAAATATTATAACATGACACTTTTTTTGGAAGTTTATTCTTGAACCGATACTTATGACCAACATATACAGAGTGTAACAAAATTCGTGTCCGACCCGTGAAGTGGTTATTAGGTATCGTGAGTCGGTTCTATAATATAAAATAAAACACTTTGTATATATCGTAGTATGTATTTGTATGTATCACATAGGCCTACACGTCTTAGGACCCATTTTAATCGATATATTTTCTTTGTTAGCAACTACCGAAGGAACGGCTATCGCAGAACATTTAATGGAAAGAATATCGCACATAACCAAACGAGATCCAATCGACATACGAAAAATCAACATCGCATCAAAACACAACGACCTAAAAGATATGATAGATACATTCAAAATGGACACTAATTACAACGATCGAAGGGCTGAAATCGAAAAATATAATGCCGATAACGCTTGGAAGAAAAAGGGTTTAAAACTAACGATAATGTGTTATCCAATGGAATACTATGGAAATTTCTCGGTAACGATTTCTGTGTATCACGCTGACGGTACTATTCTGATGTCCCATGGAGGTATCGAAATGGGCCAAGGGATAAATACGAAAGCGGCCCAAGTCTGTGCGTACACCTTAAAAGTCCCATTAAGCATGGTGACCGTCAAGGGATCTGATAGCTTCGTGTCTCCGAACAGTATGGCGAGTAGCGGAAGCGTTACTAGTGAAGCTGTAGCGTTTGCAACGGTTAAAGCTTGTAATGAATTGTTGAAGAGATTGGAGACTGTCAGGAAAGAGCTCGACGAGCCGACTTGGCAAGAGGTCATTAAAGCTGCATATGATAAAGGTAGTTTTCATTCATGTACTCGTATAATTTCCCAGTAAATACTTCCCAGTAAAAATCTATCTAAATAATAAAAATCTACCAGGAATAAATCTGCAAGTGAACGCAATGACGTCACAGCTGGACAACCTGGTCGGATATCCCGTATATGGAGTTTGTTCCGCAGAAGTGCATTTAGATGTACTCAGCGGAACTCATATCGTAAACAGAGTGGATCTGTTAGAAGATACTGGCCGCAGTCTCAACCCTGATCTTGACGTGGGACAAGTGAGTACTTTTTGACAATTATCCATTATGAACATTACAGGGGACCAATTCTACTAAAAAATTGCCACTTTATCGCAACCGAATCGAAACGTAATCGTTCCCGTTTAACGGTTTTTATTTTCTATAAATACAATCCAGTTTCTATTGGTTCGAAGTTAAATCGGAAATTAACTCGAAATATATGGTATCCGTTACATATTAATAGAATTGGTTCTCAGTTACGTATAACTATTTTTGAATATAATTATATATATTTAAATACCCATATAATAAATAATATGATTTTTTTTTTAACATTTAAAAATATTTATTATAATTATCCTTAAATATTATAAAACAAAGTCCCCCGCGTTTCATGTCTGTCTGTATGTACGCGCTAAACTAAAAAACTACTGAAGGGATTTTCATACGGTTTTCACTAATAGATAAAGTGATTCAAGTGGATGGTTTACGTGTATAATTCATTAATATTTTCTGTATCTTTGTTGAAATATAGCGAAATTTGTTGAAGAAGTCGGAAAAAAACAAGCATATTGGGAGCTTTCATCGAAAACGCTGTACAATCCCTTTGAGTTATAACAAAACAATGTATGGTGAAATTGTTCCCCTTTCATAGATCTACAAAAAAGTCCGCGATGGCATATGTCTATCTTTTAAGGATAGCTAACTATACCCATTTTAATGTTTAAAAAATGTTTACATAAAAATGGTAAAATTGGAAAGCTATAAAAACGGATATGATATTAATCCTTATTAAAATAAATACGTTATTTACTTTGAGCATTTAATGTTTATTATAATTGCCCTTTACACCACCCAATTTAAATCAATATCTTAGGAGTAATCGTAATTTTAAAATTATCGCGCACTAAATAAATTCAGGCGGTCCAACACCCATCATACAAACGCGTGATGCAACCGCTTCCTTAAATATTATAAAACAAAGTCCCCCGCGTTTCATGTCTTTCTGTATAAACGCGCTAAACTAAAAAAGTACTAAACGGATTTTCATACGGTTATCACCAATGGATAAAGTGATTCAAGAGGAAGGTTTACGTGTATAATGCATTAATATTTTCTGTAAATTTGTTGAAATATAGCAATAATTGTTGAAGAAGTCGGAAAAAAACGAGCCGATTGGGAGCTTTCTTTGAAAACGCTGTACAATCCCTTTGAGTTATAACAAAACAATGTATGGTGAAATTGTTCCCCTTTCATAGATCTACAAAAAAGTCCGCGATGGCATATGTCTATCTTTTAAGGATAGCTAACTATACCCATTTTAATGTTTAAAAAATGTTTACATAAAAATGGTAAAATTGGAAAGCTATAAAAACGGATATGATATTAATCCTTATTAAAATAAATACGTTATTTACTTTAAGCATTTAATGTATATTATAATTGCCCTTTACACCACCCAATTTAAATCAATATCTTAGGAGTAATCGTAATATTAAAATTATCGCGCACTAAATAAATTCAGGCGGTCCAACACCCATCATACAAACGCGTGATGCAACCGCTTGCGCGCCCCGCGTCCCGCTGTCGCCCGTACGCTAGCTGTTGCCCGCATAAATATAAGTAAAGGATAAATGTTTGCTTGAAATTTGAAAATCTGTGATTTGAAATTAATATGTATGAAATGCATTTCTGTTAAGAAAAACTTTAGTAACGGTTTTTTTTATTTTGAAGTTGATGATTATTCTTTAAATAATCATCAGTGGACTTATTATGAATTCCTGTAGTTTGACTTAATATATTTATAGTTACTTCAATGGCTTTTAGTAAAATTTAATTTATAAAAATATTAAATAGCCCGCCGCCTATCTACGCCGTTGAGTATAATTAAAACCATAAAAGAGCAAGCGTACAATTTTTTTTATTCTATCAAACTACAGGCACATAGGGCATAACATCTTCGTTCCTACGGTTGATGGCGCATTAGCGATGCAGGGAATGGACATTGTTTGAGCATGCACTATAATAAGTGTACATGTGATAAGAGTTCTCACTAAAATCAACCAAGCCGGTCATTGAAAACGACAGGTCTTAGAACTTTTGGTTGTCATAGGGTAGCAGTAAGACATTGTGTGTTTAGCATTTTGTTATTTGCACTCAAAATTATGGTAGCGTAGCTATTACTTTACGCCGATTTTAAGTGAGAGAGTGGTAATTCCGGCTGGGCGTGCCGGCCCATTCCGCTACAACCCGAAGGTATGCAACCTGGCACTATAAAAACCTACCTATTAATAAATTACATACAGGTAAAGTGCGTCTTTAAGCAATCGCTAGGGACTTGAAAAACCGCAAAACGGACAACCATCGATGACGTATTCCTGCATGCGAGTCGCACACCCAGCGATGAGCCGATGACCGAATTCTTCTCCCACAGTGTACTGCTGCATAGTGTCGCGCACTCACTTTGTCATCGTCGTAACTTTTAAAACATTTGTCCAAATTATATAGTGTAAGAGACAAAAGTTATCTTCTTTAAAATTCTTATTGTTATATTTTGGTCAATTTATAAATTAATAATTATTCAAGCTTTATAAATTATAGCCTATTTATTATTTTGATGTATTAGCTATATTATTGTAAAGTTTCATTAAAATCCATTCAGTACTTTTACGTGAAAGGGTAACAAATGTCCATACATCCATACAAAATTTCGTGTTTATTATATTAGTAGGAAATAGAATTATTATATACCCTGTACTGAACATATATAAACTGTACTGTATGGGCGAATAAATCGATTGGTGAATGTTTATATCTTATTGATTAAAAAATGCACGGGATATTTTTTTATTTTACCCGTACGAAGTCGGGACGGGCAGCTAGTTATAAATAAATTAAACAGCGTTGTAACGACTAACGGTTTATAATTTAAGACGAACACATAATTTTAACTTAACAATACGTCGCTAAGCATTATAAATTTATGGATCTACAATCTACATGATTCTTAAACACGAACAGTTATTCATGTCAACATTAATCATAGGAGTTATTATTTGTGCGGCGCGGTGCGGTTACTGCTGAAACTTAATTAACCTCACCTTCAGGTGAGGCTTCAAAAATATGTTTAGACTCATTTGAGTGTTCCCCTCCACGGAAATCTTTAGTAAAAGGCGAAAGATTTATACGTTTTGAAGGGAAACCAGAGTAATTCAAAAATATCAACAAAAAGTATATAAGGAATTGTGTGTAAATCTTGCCAGCGTGATGCAGATGTTTGGATTCTTATGTTAACGCCATCTAGTGGAATTATTAGACAGCGAGGACTCTTGAATTTAGTAAATTTCTGAATGCCCGCCATCTAGTGAGAGATGTAGAAACACTTGGCACTATGTACTTATATTAAATACGATGTCAAGAATTATACCACAAAACTCATGACTTAAAAATAATAATAATAATAACTCAGGCTTAATGGTATTTTATGTGACCTGTTTATATGTTTCTCTATTTTTAAAAACATCATAAATGTATAAATATTGTGGTGTCCTTCATTATATTATCATTCATTCATTGTGTCATCGCTTTAGTGTATTTAAGTGTAAAACAGTAATAGGCTTGCCTGGCAAGTAGGAGTTCACCCCGTTTTATGGGCAGTCCTTATAAAAATAGGACGCATTTTAAACCCATTATCGAAATTTCGAGTCTCTATTGTGGGGGCCCAAAAATAGAGACTATAGAAAATACTCATATTACATGAATAAAATAATATTCATGTAATATGAGTACGACAATTAATACTATCAGTTGAAAAATATTGAATAATACACCATGACGTAATAATAGTATTGTACTCTTAAAAGTAGACAGCTTTATTTTATTATTTTCAGATCGAAGGCGCGTTTGTGATGGGCTTAGGGCTTTGGACCTCAGAACATCTCATCTATGGTGCTTCAGGTCAACTTTTGACCAATCGAACATGGACGTATAAGCCGCCTGGTGCGTGTGATATACCAGTGGATTTTCGAGTATCATTTAGCAGGAACTCGATAAATAATAATGGGGTTTTAGGGTCGAAAGGTAACATATTATATTGATATATTAGGTATTTAAAATAGGTGTAAAACAAAGAAATTGCCGCCATTTCTAAAACAACGTTTAATTCACTTATCGTCAGGCTTTTGTTTTGTTAAATTATTTCTAACTCGTAAAGCATTAAAAAAGTAATATGTTTATTCCCTTAGCGACTGGCGAGCCAGCTTTAGTTCTGGCGGTTGTCGTAGTACATGCGTTACACGAGGCTATTGTTGAGGCTCGGAAGGAATATGGTTATGATGATAAGGAATGGGTTCATGTTGGTAAGCTTACTTTTTCTTTTTTAATTTCCAATGGGACATTTAGCATATAGGACTTTGCAGCAATTAAACCTTTTTTGACAATTCTTACCAAAATGTAATTAGAGTTCTCTATTATTAAAGTATGAAACTTATTTTCATTCATTTTTAATTAACATAGCTACTATTTCATTGGTAAGTTGGCTTTGTGTGATAAATAAATTAAAGAAAACCTACAATACACCGTTTTCCGCACCATGAACAGAAAAGGTTTTTTTTAATGTTGATTATCCAAAAACGATAACTGAATGGGTTTTACAAATAAAATGTATAGCGAATAAATTACTATTTAAAATTTTTAATGAAAAATAGCTAGGACGGTATAAGAATAACATTCAATCAAAAACACTATGTTCATATAACAAATGTATGTAAAGTTTTGTTAACTATTTATCTCATTCTGCTTACAGCACTGTTTGTTAAAAGGTAATAAGCAACGTTTTCAAATTTCAGATACACCATACTGCGTGGAGAATATTATTAAAGGAATTTCTCCAAACATAAAGAGTTATAAGTTAAAATAATAGAAATGAATCATTTTATGTAATCAGTAATTCAGTTTACGAGTGAACATTGTTATAAGGAAGATATTTATAATAAAGATTTATTGTTTAATTAAATAAAGTATTGAATTCATAGTCTCATTTTTTGATAAAATATCTCCAAACAATTAGTATTAAAAATATATATTAAAACGGAAATGGCGTTGTTTGATTTTCCATCCAGTCAAGATAAAAGAAAAGCTACTCTAAATAAGCCGAATGTGTCGAAAATATCTACAAAAGAAGGTTTAAAACCTGGCATATTTAAATATGTAGAAGGTGTCAGATCAGATCCATTATCAGAACAATCAAAAAACTAACAAACCACAAGGATACCTGGAATTGACATAAACAACTAAAGAAAACAGATTTATGACAACCAACACAACCTAAATGTCTCCCAGCACGGCTGGTACCCGCGGGGACCAACAAAAAGATGTGCAGCACATCATCGCAGACTTAAAATTGCAACACTAAACACACGAACACTAAGGAAAAAGGAAAAATACTTCAATTACAAAAGGCCTTAGAAAATATAAAAAAGTGAAATGAGGAGAATGGATGAAAAAATAGTAGAAAACAAAAACTACATCATCATCAGCCAAAAGACGTCCACTGCTGGACAAATTCTCCCCCAAGGATTTCCATTATATTACAAAGGATAGTTAGCACCGATAAAGCCCAGCAGTATCTAAATATTGTTCCTACGTGT
Organism: Nymphalis c-album; assembly: GCA_963151315.1. Classification (NCBI taxonomy): domain Eukaryota; kingdom Metazoa; phylum Arthropoda; class Insecta; order Lepidoptera; family Nymphalidae; genus Nymphalis; species Nymphalis c-album. The sequence continues at coordinate 1,993,253 of OY720601.1, forward strand.
TGAAAACACTGGCCATCTTTAATGCTCTTAAGCATTTTCGAGTTTACTTGCCTGGTATCGAATTTACAATCATTACAGATTTGCAATTAGGGTTTGGGAATTCCCGACAATTTCAAAGTCCCGGGACACGAGACAGCCTACAAGCCAAGTCCCGGGAATTCCCGGGACTTCGAGACTTAAGATTTTTTCCGTTTTTTTAAGAGGAATAAGTCTTTTTTGTAGAATTTTAATTGAGTTCATTTCTGACATATTCACAAAATGCATTTTTTTGTAAAATCATCATTTATTAAGCAGAAAATTAATTCTTAATAACTTTAACGTTTATTTCAATCTTAATAATTGCTTTGTTTAGTTCTTTTAATCACACATAGATTCACTTTTAAGCAGTTAAATCTTATAGTTATAAAACGAACATAGTTAAAAATCATACTAATTCTTCACAAATTTAATTTTATTTGTTTGCGATCTTTTTGATGTTTTTTTCCTTCGTATATAAGAAAACTTTGTTAATGTATCGCAACGCGGACGGAGTCGCGGGTATCAGCTAGTTAGTCACAAACACAAATTCACAACATTGTTAATTAAAGGTTAATTCTCATAATCACAAATTTGATTCATAGTTAAATAATCTAAATATAAATAATAAAACAGACTAATAAATCAGTATTTTAAATGATAATCACCTAACACATTAAACAGACTTCAGTGATGATTTTACTTGGTGATAAAGTTTTGTACAAGCTCGTCTGGGTACGTTCACCCACTCATCAAATATTCTACCACAAAACAGCAGTACTTTGTATTGTTGTGTTCCGGTTTGAAGGGTGAGTGAGCCAGTGTAATTACAGATACAGGGGACATAACATCTTAGTTCCCAAGGTTGGTGGCGCATTGACGATGCTAACATTTCTTACAATGACATTATCAGTCAAATCAAATCAGTGTCCACAGCTTTGTCCGAGTTTGCTTCTGATTTTTGTAGTATAAACACCGGACAAGGAGAACACTCTTGTTTTCAACAGATGTCGGTTCAATGGTGTTTAAGGCTTTATTAGGCTACGCTAGGCTCCTTCAATTATTTGAAAATAAAAATGATACCATAACAATTTAAACAATCTTGTCTCGTCTCGAGTCTCGACCCGAAAGTCCCGGGACTCGAGACAGCTAAAATTACGAAAATTCCCGGGACTTCGAGACACGAGACGTCCCGGGACCCAAACCCTGTTTGCAATGCAATAAAGTGAAAGAAAGATTTATCTCCTAGTGTAGCGCGTTGGTGGAAAATTATGCAAGATTTTCATTTTAATATTCAGAATAAAAAAGGTAAATTCATTAATCATATCAATTTTATAAGCCACAATCCCGTCGATTCCCTATCCACAGATGATAATGTTAGTTAAGATTCATTGTTAAAAACTGGTCAGATAAATTATCCTGAAACTCAGACTAATATCGCAATAACAGTCAGGAGACTTAGATTATATTCAATATTTAATTCAAAATTATCTATTGCATTATAAAATACATCCCGACGCTGAAAAATGTTTATACCAAAGGGATATATTATGTAACCTATTTATTAAAATTATTTCATGACGAAAACTGCCATGGCAGTTTGACTATATTCTTCTTAAATTTCGACAATATTTTGGTTTCCTAGGATGACAGCTTTTATCAAAAAATGCATATTCCATTGTTTGACTGGTATACAAAAAAAGGGATTCTCTGGCCCTAAGCAATGGTTATTACATTCCACTGATAAAGTTGCTATTCCATTTCATACCATTCACTTAGACTGTACAGGGCTTTTACAGCAACTGCAGAGAGATTTAAACATATTTCATTATTAGTTGATAGTTTTACCAAGTTCTGTGTATTAAAACCTCTTGAAAGTTTAAATGGCAGAGAGTTAATACCAATTGTTAACGCCATGCAACATCACTAATGAAAACCACAAAATACAATATTTGCTATGCGTTAACCATAAGGCGAAACATTATTTAATATAACGTATAGCACTTTATAATTCATTACTACTTGATAACGTGAACATCGAAATGTGTGAACTTGGTAACGTGAACATCGAAATAAATTGTTGAAGACTTATTCGAAGAGTTTCATTGAAATTCCATATGTACACGAACATACACCAATCATAATAGAAACTATTACATTATTTGGTACACCATCATCATCTAAAGCAAGTAATAGAAAAATCTAGAATGATGGTCACTCACTCTAAACAAAGTACACTGGCATCAGCCAAGTTACGGTCTGTCCAGAAAGGAATTAATAAACCTGAATGGTAATTAGTAAAATTTGTTGAAACAAGGGGAAATTTTGCATTTTGTATGCTAAAACGAATACTATGTATGCTAATACGAAACGTTGTGTTGTGAATGTTAGTTATGAAGATTTAACCTTATAACAGTTAATTTTTGATATATTTAACATAAGGGATGTTTCAAGTTGATTCTGTGGGCCGATCCCGGCGGCACTGCAATGCCGGGCCGACCCGTGACGGGAGTGGAGCGAGCCCCAAACATCACGTCGTGGTACAAAAATCTGTTTAATAAACTGAAAAGCTTAATATTCTGAGCCTGTAAAAGTGTGAAGGTTATTTTGTATCACACACAAGAACCATTAACGAATTTCGTATTTAGTGACCTGTGTTAATGAGATTAAGGTTGATTTTAATTTGCGGGGTCTGTTAAAATAAAAACGACGTGCACTCTCTTCAGAATTTGTATTACGACTGAATATAAGACCAACTTAATACTACTTACAACATCCCGCCCACCAAAAAGGTTCTTGAAAACCTTTTTACAAACGACTATAATCAAAGGTTATTCTGTTTTAGTATCAATAGGCATTGCACACAATTTAGTTATAGATCTTTTAGTTATATTATCTCCACTCTTGACACTATAGACCCTTGTAAGATTGTCTGCTCCGGGATGCTTGTTAACGATTCGTCCAAGTGACCACTTCCCTGGTGGTAGCCCATCCGTTTTAATTAAAACGATGTCCCCATTCTCGAAATCTTTTTTCTCTTTTAGCCACTTAGGTCTTTGTTGTAGTCTAGCCAGGTATTCATTTTGCCATCTACGCCAAAAGTCACCAACTAGCTTCTGGGTATGTTGCCAACGTGTTAGGCTATGAATTTTTGCATTTTCTAAGCTTGGACCGGGAACGACAATTGGGGCTTCTCCAATAAGAAAGTGTCCTGGTGTTAGGGGTCTAATGTTGTCGATGTCATCGTCGATTGTACTGATAGGTCGGGAGTTTAAAACGGCTTCGATTTGACATAAGACGGTGGTCATCTCCTCGAATGTCAAGTATGTTGTCAAGATGCGTTTCATGTGGTACTTGATAGATTTTACGCCCGCTTCCCACAGTCCTCCAAAGTTTGGGCTATATGCTGGAATGAAGTGCCATTGCGTACCGTCCAATGCAAGTGACTCGGCTAATTTGTAATTGAAGATTAGCTTCTTGCCACGCTGTTAACAAATCTTTGTTTGCTCCTACAAAATTTCGACCTTGGTCGCTCCAAAGGTGAGTACATTTTCCTCTTCGGGAAACAAATCGTTTAAAAGCGCCGATAAAAGTTTCAGAGGTTAGGTCGCCTGCTAGTTCCAGATGAATGGCTTTGGTAGACAAGCAGACGAAAATAGCAATATAAGCCTTTGTGGTTTTAGCACCTCTTCCTTTAGACATAAGTACATTGATAGGTCCGGCAAAGTCCACCCCACTATGTAGGAATGGTCGAGATGGTGTAACTCTTTCTTTAGGTAAGTCCCCCATCAATTGTGTTCGAGGTATGGCATTGTATCTAGCACAAATCAAACATTTATAAATATATGATTTCACTAATCCCTTTTCTTTAATAATCCAAAATCTATTTTGCAGGTATGTTAGCATAAGTTGTACTCCGCCGTGTAAGGTCTTCATGTGAGCGTCGGCAACGATCAACGAGGTAAGTATACTTTTATCCCCCAGTATGATAGGATGCTTCCAGTGATCCTGTAAATCAGAGTGTCGAAGACGTCCGCCCACCCTGAGGATACCATCTTCGTCTAGGTAAGGATTTAGTTTTTTCAATTTGCTTTTTTTGTTTACAGTTTTCTTTATTTTTACATTTTGTATTTCTGTTTCAAATTGCTCTTTCTGTACAATTTTTATAATAATTTTCAATGCACTTTCTAATTCTTCTGTTGTTAAGGCTGAAGGACCAGTTTCATTATTTTTCGTTTTGCAATAGTTTAAGAAGCGTCTGCAGTAGCTAATTGTTTTTAGCAGATCACTTAAAGAATCAAAATTTTCCAATTGAAGAGTTGTATTTCGAGTGTTTGTTGTTATATGTGTATTAGTTTGAATTTGTTTTCCCTTTAGTTCTAGAGTAGTTGATAGTATATCCGGTTTACTAATATGTATTTTCTTTTCAGATAGCCACTTGGGCCCTCTCCACCATAGATCGAACTCCTTCAATTCTTTTAGCAGAATACCTCTGGAAGCGACATCTGCTGGATTATGCTGTGACTGAACATGGAACCAACGGTCTGATGGAATAATGTTCGTAATATCCACTACCCTGTTTGCCACAAACGGCTTCCATTTGTTTGGTTCTCCAGAAAGCCACGCAATTACGATTGAAGAATCTGTCCATGCAAACATATTCGATGTGGGTTCTCTAATGGCATCTGCAACTTGGCTCATCAATTTTGAAAGCAAGAGTGCTCCGCACAATTCCAATCGAGGTAACGAGATGGTTTTAACAGGAGCTACTCGAGTTTTCGCTGCAATTAATTTGGTCTTAATGGAACCATCTGAATTTTCTACCCTGATATAAACCGCGGCAGCATAAGCATTCATGGATGCGTCGCTAAATCCGTGCAATTGTATTTTGCTTTTCTTGTCCGTCTCTAGCCAACGATCAATTCTTAGATCCTTAACGTTCTGGAAATCGGCTCGTAGTGTTAACCATTCCTGTTTTGTCGAAGAATCCACTTCGTCATCCCAATTACTCTTTGCTAACCAGAGTTTTTGTATCAATATCTTTGTTAAAATAATGGTCGGTGCTATCCATCCAAGCGGATCGAATAGTTTCTGTATGTCTGATAGTATTGTTCTTTTTGTAGTAGGTGAATTCATTGGCGGTAAGTTCTGTATATATAGAAATTCATCATTCTTTAAGTTCCATGCTATACCCAATGCTTTCATTGTGCCATCCATATTGAAATCTAATTGTGCATGAATTGATCTTTTTTCAGGTTTTATAGCTTGCATGAATTCAACGCTATTCGAAGCCCACTTTGTTAAGGTGAAACCTCCTCTGTCTAACATTGTAGTGATTTTATTTGCTAAATCTATTGCTTTTCCGACATCATCAGCTCCCGAGATCAAATCATCCATATAAAAATCTTCTTTTATAGTTCGTGAAGCAGGTGAGTATGTATTTTTTATGCTTGTTCTTATTTCATCATTACATGTATCTTTTGTTTCAGTTGTTTGGTTTTCATCATCGAGTGTATCTTTTGTTTCAGTCGTTTGTTTTTCATCCTCTTCGATTTGATGTAACGTTTTCACCGCGAGATATGGAGCTGAAGCGGTGCCAAATGTTACTCGAAGTAGACGGAATATTCGAACATCTTTAGACGGATCAGTGCGCCACAATATACGCTGATAGTCTGAATCAGGTTTGGTCACTAGTATTTGGCGATACATTTTTGTAATATCTGCGATAAAACATATTTTTTTCATCCTCCATCTCATCAATAAGTTTCTTAAATCTTCCTGCAGCTGAGGACCCACAAGTAGTTCATCGTTAAGCGAAACATTTACAGATGTACTATCCTTACAAGAGGCATCAAACACCACACGTGTTTGTGTACTTTCTTTCTCTGGGTTGACAACAGCATGATGCGGTAAGTAAACGCATCTATTGTTTATTTCATTTTGTGGAACTTCTTCCATGTGATTTAATTGTATATATTCCTCAATAACTTTAGTGTATTCTTCTTTCAAGTAAGGCATTCTTTTGAATCTTCTCTCTAGTTGTAACAATCTTTTCATTGCGATTTCTTTTGTGTTTCCATCCGGTGATCTAGGGTTGTCTGTCTTGAAGGGTAATTTAACTATATAACGCCCTTCTTCATTTCTTGTGTGTGTTTGTTCATATATATCTTCGCATCGTTTTTCTTCCTGTGTTATTTTTCTTTTTGTATCATGTTCTATTTCCCATATGGATTTTAACATGTCTTCGACATCTAGTTGTAGGTGCATGACAAGAAATGTGTTTGATTCCAGGTTTGTATAAATTTCTCCAAATATTATCCAACCAAGGCTTGTTTGGTGAGCACATGGTGTACCCGGTGGACCTTTGATTATACCCTGCTGTATTATGTTGGTGTATTCTTTCACTCCTAAAAGCATGTCTATGGCACCTGGTGTATGGTAGCATGGGTCGGCCAAGTCGAGCCCTTCCAGGTGTTGCCAGTTGTTGTTTTTAATGACTTTAGTAGGTATCTTAGCGGTCAGTTGTTTGGAGATCACGTAAGGTTGTATAGAAAGGCTAAAGTTTTTATCCCAACGTGAACCTATTTGTAGCTGTACCACGTGCTTGACGTTAGTTCTTGTAGAACTTACTCCCACTATTGTTCCTTTTACAGAGTGTTTCTTCAGTTTGAGCAATTGAGTCGCGCGTTCGCTGATGAATGAGGCTTGTGAACCTTGATCGATCAATGTTCTGAGAAGAACAATATGACCCTCTTCGTTTCGTGCCGGTACTACAGCTGTTGCTAAGAGAGCGATGCTTTGATTAGTAGCTAAGTGTGACGCTGCAATCATTGTATTGACGTGTACGTTTTGTGTTTCTTCGACGCAGGTGCTTACTGGCGTTGGTGTAACTTGTCCCTTGTTTATCTGAGTGTTGTCCATATGCAGAAGCGAATGATGACGCCGGTGACACAAGCGACATGATACTGGAACTCGGCATTTCAAGACTGAGTGTCCAGGTGCTAAACAATTAAAACACAAGCTGTTGGTCTTCACAAAGTTTCGTCGGTCTTCTGAATTCATTGCCGAAAAAAGTTTGCAGTGACATAGTGTATGTTTGTCATTACATTTGATGCATGACCGGGTTGGAGTTGACGACGGTGTTGAAGATGTTGCAATATGGTATGAACGTTCTTTAGTGGTCTTTTCTCGCGTAGGGCTGGGGTATGAGACTAACTCAAGTGTGCGATATTTGGCCTCTAAAAACTCCTTAAGTTCTAGCCATGTAGGTAACTTATCTGCGTCTGCCTTGTAAGCGCTTTCCTCCCACTCTCTATGCGAGTCCGAATCTAACTTCTGTATCACCAGAAAGATAATTATTGGATCCCATGAATCAGTGTCAATTTTCAAGTTTTTCAAATTATGTAAACAATCTGTAGTGCCGTCCAATAAATTTTTTAATTGATTTGGAGACTGGTTATTTAGTTTTTTTTGATTAAATAACTTTTTTAACACTGAATTTATAATTAAACGTTTATTTCCATATCTGTTTTTTAAAATTTCCCATGCTTGTTTATAATTTGTATGTGTTACCTTTACATGTTTTAATAATGTTTCGGCTTCTCCATTAACACTACACTTCAAATAATGTAACTTCTGTGCATCACTAATGTTAACATTATCATGAACAAGGGAAATGAACAAATCTTCAAACGTCTGCCACTCATCATAATGTCCACTAAAAGTAGGCAAGTGAATCTTCGGCAATTGTACACAGCTACTCGTAATATTCTCACTTTGTGTTTCTGGTTTTGAATTCGTCAGCATATCACGTAGATCAGCTTGTAATCCTATGTATAATTCCTCGTATAAATAAAATTCTTCTTTAACAAAATATTGTAAAACTACCTTCTGTTCTTTTGTTGTATTTCTTACTAATTCCTGATGCGATTGTTTTAAAGTAGACCAATAATCTTCTAACGAATTTAATTTAGCTTCCAAATACCCCTTGGTTAATCTTGATTTAGGACATTTCTTAAAATTTACTTGCATTTTTTTTATCGAGGCAGCCGTATCTTCTAATACGCTAATCGTTTGTTCTTGCTTAAACATCTTGAATATACTTTTTATAGTAATATACGACGAATTATAACTATTTCAAATGTATTCACAATTTATATTTCAATTCTTGTACAAATTAAAAGCGTACGGCAACGGCGAATCCTTATCTCTGGAATGCGTTCTTTTGTTCTCGGCGGCCGATCGCCTCAGCTTCGATGCACTGGTAATCCGGCTCGAAGGACCATATGTTAATGAGATTAAGGTTGATTTTAATTTGCGGGGTCTGTTAAAATAAAAACGACGTGCACTCTCTTCAGAATTTGTATTACGACTGAATATAAGACCAACTTAATACTACTTACAACAACCTGAGTGATTTACTTGGAACTGGAACGACAGTCATAGTGATAAAAACAGACGGTTTTCGCTATCTCTGAATAGTTATAATATATTAACCTCACCTGAAGGTGAGGCTTCAAAAATATGTTTAGACTCATTTGAGTGTTCCCCTCCACGGAAATCTTTAGTAAAAGGCGAAAGATTTATACGTTTTGAAGGGAAACCAGAGTAATCCAATTTTTTAAACGGAAACTCTATAAGGTACAGAGAGTAAATCTTGCCAGTGCGATGCAGATATTTGGATTTTATGTTAGCGCCATCTAGCGGAATCGTTAGACATCGACCACTCGTGAATTTAGCATATTTCTGGAAGCTAACTATTCAGTAAGAGATAGAAACACTTGTTGCATCTATTTAAATTATATCAAATGTTGTCTACAATGGTAAAAAATATTTGCAATAAAAATCAATCATATATTGATTATTTATCATTGACAAAACCGGTATATATATATATGTATAAAAGTATTATAACCGAAATACTAATGTTAAAATATATGTGTATTAATATTATTATTATTATTTTAAGCGATAAGTGGCACTTTTATCTCAATACTTCAATGTCAATATTCATTTGAACGTTGATATTGTTTTGACACATACAATAATGCCGTTATTAATCCTTTTAGTTTTGTTGTTACGTCATAGATGGCGCTGTAGTATTTCGTCAATATCCTGCATCGCGCTGGCTAGATTCTTTCGCGTGGAATGACGTTCCTGAGTTGCGAGAGGCATGGTATCGCTTCTCGGCCTTTTGGCTAAGATCAAAGTGTAGTATCTGTTCTTTTCAGCTTAATATCTGAAAGTTCCCGCACTGCGGGACCAGTATATTAAACTGATTTTTGTACCACGACGGGATGTTCGGGGCTCGCTCCACTCCCTTCACGGGTCGGCCCGGCATTGCAGTGCCGCCGGGATCGGCCCACAGAATTAACTTGAAACTAGGAAATTTATTTGCGCAGTATAAACGAGTCTTGTTACACCGAAAGGCGCAAATAAGTCTTTAATATGCATCCACGCAATGTTAAAAGCCGGAGTTGCCGCGGAAAAGGCTGATTCGAACATACATAACAAATATTCGTCTCTTATTCCAAATTATATTTTTGTTCCGTTTACAGTTCCACGCGGTCACGACTTGTAAAATAATTATTTTTAATTCACTATCGATAGACAATCGATTATTAATAGAGTAGGGTAGGCCCTACTCTTATCCTTTCATGAAGTGGTATCGATACTTTATCGATATTATTGTCACAATGCTGTCTATATAATCAATAGCAGAACGTGAACAAAACTATTGATAACGAAAATACTATCGATAACATCGATAATTATTCATTCGAAAGTAAAGATAGTTTCGTTAGTATTACAAAACCATAAGTTTTAACTAAAACTATCGATGTTAACTGTTATCCATAACTTACCCGGTGGACCTTTGATTATACCCTGCTGTATTATGTTGGTGTATTCTTTCACTCCTAAAAGCATGTCTATGGCACCTGGTGTATGGTAGCATGGGTCGGCCAAGTCGAGCCCTTCCAGGTGTTGCCAGTTGTTGTTTTTAATGACTTTAGTAGGTATCTTAGCGGTCAGTTGTTTGGAGATCACGTAAGGTTGTATAGAAAGGCTAAAGTTTTTATCCCAACGTGAACCTATTTGTAGCTGTACCACGTGCTTGACGTTAGTTCTTGTAGAACTTACTCCCACTATTGTTCCTTTTACAGAGTGTTTCTTCAGTTTGAGCAATTGAGTCGCGCGTTCGCTGATGAATGAGGCTTGTGAACCTTGATCGATCAATGTTCTGAGAAGAACAATATGACCCTCTTCGTTTCGTGCCGGTACTACAGCTGTTGCTAAGAGAGCGATGCTTTGATTAGTAGCTAAGTGTGACGCTGCAATCATTGTATTGACGTGTACGTTTTGTGTTTCTTCGACGCAGGTGCTTACTGGCGTTGGTGTAACTTGTCCCTTGTTTATCTGAGTGTTGTCCATATGCAGAAGCGAATGATGACGCCGGTGACACAAGCGACATGATACTGGAACTCGGCATTTCAAGACTGAGTGTCCAGGTGCTAAACAATTAAAACACAAGCTGTTGGTCTTCACAAAGTTTCGTCGGTCTTCTGAATTCATTGCCGAAAAAAGTTTGCAGTGACATAGTGTATGTTTGTCATTACATTTGATGCATGACCGGGTTGGAGTTGACGACGGTGTTGAAGATGTTGCAATATGGTATGAACGTTCTTTAGTGGTCTTTTCTCGCGTAGGGCTGGGGTATGAGACTAACTCAAGTGTGCGATATTTGGCCTCTAAAAACTCCTTAAGTTCTAGCCATGTAGGTAACTTATCTGCGTCTGCCTTGTAAGCGCTTTCCTCCCACTCTCTATGCGAGTCCGAATCTAACTTCTGTATCACCAGAAAGATAATTATTGGATCCCATGAATCAGTGTCAATTTTCAAGTTTTTCAAATTATGTAAACAATCTGTAGTGCCGTCCAATAAATTTTTTAATTGATTTGGAGACTGGTTATTTAGTTTTTTTTGATTAAATAACTTTTTTAACACTGAATTTATAATTAAACGTTTATTTCCATATCTGTTTTTTAAAATTTCCCATGCTTGTTTATAATTTGTATGTGTTACCTTTACATGTTTTAATAATGTTTCGGCTTCTCCATTAACACTACACTTCAAATAATGTAACTTCTGTGCATCACTAATGTTAACATTATCATGAACAAGGGAAATGAACAAATCTTCAAACGTCTGCCACTCATCATAATGTCCACTAAAAGTAGGCAAGTGAATCTTCGGCAATTGTACACAGCTACTCGTAATATTCTCACTTTGTGTTTCTGGTTTTGAATTCGTCAGCATATCACGTAGATCAGCTTGTAATCCTATGTATAATTCCTCGTATAAATAAAATTCTTCTTTAACAAAATATTGTAAAACTACCTTCTGTTCTTTTGTTGTATTTCTTACTAATTCCTGATGCGATTGTTTTAAAGTAGACCAATAATCTTCTAACGAATTTAATTTAGCTTCCAAATACCCCTTGGTTAATCTTGATTTAGGACATTTCTTAAAATTTACTTGCATTTTTTTTATCGAGGCAGCCGTATCTTCTAATACGCTAATCGTTTGTTCTTGCTTAAACATCTTGAATATACTTTTTATAGTAATATACGACGAATTATAACTATTTCAAATGTATTCACAATTTATATTTCAATTCTTGTACAAATTAAAAGCGTACGGCAACGGCGAATCCTTATCTCTGGAATGCGTTCTTTTGTTCTCGGCGGCCGATCGCCTCAGCTTCGATGCACTGGTAATCCGGCTCGAAGGACCATATGTTAATGAGATTAAGGTTGATTTTAATTTGCGGGGTCTGTTAAAATAAAAACGACGTGCACTCTCTTCAGAATTTGTATTACGACTGAATATAAGACCAACTTAATACTACTTACAACAACCTGAGTGATTTACTTGGAACTGGAACGACAGTCATAGTGATAAAAACAGACGGTTTTCGCTATCTCTGAATAGTTATAATATATTAACCTCACCTGAAGGTGAGGCTTCAAAAATATGTTTAGACTCATTTGAGTGTTCCCCTCCACGGAAATCTTTAGTAAAAGGCGAAAGATTTATACGTTTTGAAGGGAAACCAGAGTAATCCAATTTTTTAAACGGAAACTCTATAAGGTACAGAGAGTAAATCTTGCCAGTGCGATGCAGATATTTGGATTTTATGTTAGCGCCATCTAGCGGAATCGTTAGACATCGACCACTCGTGAATTTAGCATATTTCTGGAAGCTAACTATTCAGTAAGAGATAGAAACACTTGTTGCATCTATTTAAATTATATCAAATGTTGTCTACAATGGTAAAAAATATTTGCAATAAAAATCAATCATATATTGATTATTTATCATTGACAAAACCGGTATATATATATATGTATAAAAGTATTATAACCGAAATACTAATGTTAAAATATATGTGTATTAATATTATTATTATTATTTTAAGCGATAAGTGGCACTTTTATCTCAATACTTCAATGTCAATATTCATTTGAACGTTGATATTGTTTTGACACATACAATAATGCCGTTATTAATCCTTTTAGTTTTGTTGTTACGTCATAGATGGCGCTGTAGTATTTCGTCAATATCCTGCATCGCGCTGGCTAGATTCTTTCGCGTGGAATGACGTTCCTGAGTTGCGAGAGGCATGGTATCGCTTCTCGGCCTTTTGGCTAAGATCAAAGTGTAGTATCTGTTCTTTTCAGCTTAATATCTGAAAGTTCCCGCACTGCGGGACCAGTATATTAAACTGATTTTTGTACCACGACGGGATGTTCGGGGCTCGCTCCACTCCCTTCACGGGTCGGCCCGGCATTGCAGTGCCGCCGGGATCGGCCCACAGAATTAACTTGAAACTAGGAAATTTATTTGCGCAGTATAAACGAGTCTTGTTACACCGAAAGGCGCAAATAAGTCTTTAATATGCATCCACGCAATGTTAAAAGCCGGAGTTGCCGCGGAAAAGGCTGATTCGAACATACATAACAAATATTCGTCTCTTATTCCAAATTATATTTTTGTTCCGTTTACAGTTCCACGCGGTCACGACTTGTAAAATAATTATTTTTAATTCACTATCGATAGACAATCGATTATTAATAGAGTAGGGTAGGCCCTACTCTTATCCTTTCATGAAGTGGTATCGATACTTTATCGATATTATTGTCACAATGCTGTCTATATAATCAATAGCAGAACGTGAACAAAACTATTGATAACGAAAATACTATCGATAACATCGATAATTATTCATTCGAAAGTAAAGATAGTTTCGTTAGTATTACAAAACCATAAGTTTTAACTAAAACTATCGATGTTAACTGTTATCCATAACTTACCGTAAACAATTCTATCGATAGTCAAACTATAGTCACTTATCAGTACATCTTTTACCTAGCACGTCTCATTACTACTGAAATGTGTTAAGTTAATATGTAGTTATAATATATTAACCTCACCTGAGGGTGAGGCTTCAAAAATATGTTAAGACTCATTTGAGTGTTCCCCTCCACGGAAATCTTTAGTAAAAGGCGAAAGATTTATACGTTTTGAAGGGAAACCAGAGTAATCCAATTTTTTAAACAGAAACTATATAAGGTACAGAGAGTAAATCTTGCCAGTGCGATGCAGATATTTGGATAATTATGTTAACGCCATCTAGCGGCATCGTTAGACATCGACCACTCGTTTATTAAGTATATTTCTGGAAGCTCTCTATTCACAAAGAGATAGAAACACCGCTACATCTATTTAAATAATATCAAATGTTGTCTACAATGGTAAAAACAATTTACAATAAAAAGTAATCATGTATTGATTATCATTGACAAAACCGGTATAAGTATAAAAGTATTATGACCGAATTTATACTAATGTTAAAATATCTTTGTATTAATATTATTATTATTCATTTACTACTTTTGGAGTGATAAGCGATGTGGCACTTTTATCTCAATAATTCAATGTCTACATTTGATCGTTGATAATGTTAATACATACAATAATGCCGTTATTAATCCTTTTAGTTTGTTGTTACGTCATAGATGGCGCTATTATGTTTCGTCAATATCCTGCATCGCGCTGGCTAGATTCTTTCGCGTGGAATGACGTTCCTGAGTTGCGAGGGGCATGGTATCGCTTCTCGGCCTTTTGGCTAAGATCAAAGTGTAGTATCTGTTCTTTTCAGCTTAATATCTGAAAGTTCCCGCACTGCGGGACCAGTATATTAAACTGATTTTTGTACCACGACGGGATGTTCGGGGCTCGCTCCACTCCCGTCACGGGTCGGCCCGGCATTGCAGTGCCGCCGGGATCGGCCCTCAGAATTAACTTGAAACTAGGAAATTTATTTGCGCAGTACAAAACGAGACTTGTTACACCGAAAGGCGCACATAAATCTTTAATATTACGCATCCACGCATGTCTAAACTACTCAAGAAATCGTAATGAATTTACTATTAACCCGCGGCTTTGCTCGCGTCACAATCAAAAGCCCAGTTTAACAGGCTATAAATATTTATGTTAATTAATGTAATATTTAACTCTACTAAAGTTATTTCTACATAACTAATATTCACAACACAAACTTTCGTATTAATTATATCGGTGCATTAATATTCCAGTAATTAATGATAAATACCATAAATAGTGATTGTTTTGCCCGCTTTATACTATAGTATATTAGGTGAAGTATTTCCATTTGCGATATAGTTAAAAACACTTTGGTCCCTAGAATATCTTAATAATGTGTAGAAATACGAAAAAAAATGTATAATCAAGGTTGGAGAAATAACGTAGAAAATAGAACCATTTTTTCTATTGTTAACAATACAATACGTTAACAATACGTTACAGTAATATCCTGTGCAATAAAGGTTTCTACTGTTTTTAACGTCAAACTTACCGTTACTCTGAGCAATTTGCAAAATGACGTTTTCCATGATGCCGGCTAACGCTCGCGGTCTGGGATGACAAAAACTCGGTTTTATACTTAGGGGTTACCCCCTAGCATAATACAATCTAAAAATTGAGTAGTGAACGCATTTTTGGTCCTAAAATCAAAAAATCATTGCAGTCTTTTTATACTGACATTTTCATAGATGCAATAACTGTTTTCGCAAAAGCAGAATAACATTGTTTTCCCAATGTCGTCACCTTGTTTCAACAAATTTTACTAATACCGTAATTGTCTGATGCCAGTGTACTTTGTTTAAAGTGAGTCACCGTCATTCTAGATTTTTCTATTACTTGCTTTAGATGATGATGGTGTTCCAAATAATGTAATAGTTTCTCTTATGATTGGTGTATGTTCGTGTACATATGGAATTTCGATGAAACTCTTCGAATAAGTCTTCAACAATTTCGTTTCGATGTTCACGATACCAAGTGCAGTTGAAAAGTAATAATAAATTATAAAGTGCTTCACATATCTTTGTTCGCGACGATGTAAGTCGCCGCATTACGATCGTCGACGTATGTGTCCCATTTGAGAACCGGCTAGTGGCTTTGACGACGCTCGTCAGGAGAAACGTGTCAAGTACGGAGCTCTAGCCGAGCAACCAAAGAGCCAGGGACACAAGGTCAGGGTCGATGCATTTGTGGTGGGTGCCCATCGAGTCCGTCCTGAACCGTCTTAGAATCAGCAGCAGATATGCGGCGATGATGTGGCGGTTCATGGTCAGCGACACCATACGGTGGGGACATATACGTGGAGCATGTGTCCGGATAAAGGAAGCACACTGGCGAAGCGCCAGTCGCAGAAGCGAGTATTCCTACCAGTTCGGAGAAAGTGGTTTGAAACCTTCGATCTCCGAGTGACCTCAAAACACTCGCCCAGATCTTTTTTGGCAAGTAAAGCTCCCGCATAGTGCTCAATCAACACGCGACGCATTGTGCCCGAAGCCTGTTGCCGTTGGCTAGGCATAACAGAGAACTCCGCCCCACCGTTCCCACACATCAGGCCAAACATCTCCTCCTCCAGGTACCAGAGCCACCTCAGGCCGATTTTGGTGTTTAATCTCGAGGCCGAGTTGCGCACTTTGGCCCAGAAGGACGTCCGGGCTCCCGAGCGAGGCAGGTCAAGATCACCAAAGAGATAACGAGCCATTTCGATGTTACTGGCTCGTTTTCTTTATCTCTCAGACACCATCTTCCCCATCAAACTTTTTGCTATATTTGACACCTTGACGTCTGCACAGTACAAAAGCCTGTATGCGTGTGCCACGGTAAAAATGTCGTAAAGATCGGTCAGCGGGATTAACCCCCCCAACCCCCCATTGACGGGGGCAGGAAAACCATCTCCGCACTGGCCTTCTGGGGAACTCAGCCATTGCTTGGCTAATTTTTTGTTGATCCTGGCCGCCTTTGTTTATCGCTGGAAAAACGCTTTTACGCGTTACCCCCACTTGAAGTGGCCCCCCCACTATGTGGGGCTCACCGGCGCTGACTACAACTACTACAACTACATGTGTGAACCGGCCAAGATAAATGCTGTGGTTTCCTGTAACTGAGGGAGCACATCAATTTGTAACTAGCATAATTTATTTAGGCATGTCATGTGTATTCCTTGTTGGAGATCCTAATAAAATAAAATAAAAAAATACACGTATTATTTACCTAATATTACATACATTCAAAATACATATGATTCGATTGTTTACTATTTACTACCATTACAGAATTATGAAAGCGAATTCACACGTAGTAGAAGTGAAACTTTGAAAAATTTTGGCTTTAACTGTATATAGTCATTTTCTCCCACGTTAAATCTTATGAATTGATGTGTGTGTGTGTCTCTTTTTACTGTCGCTTTTTCGTTTCATCGCCTTTCAAAACAGAACGACGCCAAAGAAGTTTTCACTTAAAAAAAAATCTAAATTTAAATAAAAATGCCAATAAAAAACGCTTAACGTCAACGTAAATTCAAACAGAAAAATAAAACTGAATCAAACGAGATTCCTGTGTATAATATGTAAAAAAATGTATTTAGGTAGTATGTATATGTAATGTATTTAGCAATAGAAACAATTTGTCTCATTAATGAAGATTGCTCGGAAACCAAGTTGATAGTAAATAACTATCGGGAGGAGAATTATTAGGAGGGGAGTTTTACCGTAATTATTACAAAAATATGTATTTATAAGCTAGCGGCCCGTCCCGATTTCGTACGGGTAAAATAGTTTTTTTGGTAAATATTCGTCATTGTGCCACCAGCGCTTTTGGAGCTGTTTTTTTTACAGGCGAGTTATGCCTTCTAAAGATCATAACAAGTATTATTATAATAGCGCATGAGTTTTTTAAATAAAAAATCAAAATAATTATGATACTCAGTGGCCTTATAGTACTAGAGCCCACGACCAAAATTTTTGTCTCATAGCAATACGGCCAAAACCGCATCAAATCGATAGATACGATTATCCTGAACTCGAAAATACCAATATCAGACATTTTCCGCGTAGCGTTTGATCTGACCGAATTTTCAAAATTGTCAAAGAATTTTACCGAACTGCATCATAGCAATATGTCTGATTTGCAGACTGTAGTTGAATGATAGTTCTGAGATACCGGAAACATATTTTTCAGACGTTAGTGGTGTAGCGCAAACCCGTAAAATCACTTAAAAAAATTAAAAATGAGACAAAAAAAATGTCTCATAGCAATACGTCTGAAAATCTTTTTTATTAGTAAATTTTGGTTATTTGATGCGAACAAAACAATTTTCAGACGGAAATGTGGACGCATTAAATTTTGAGACCGTTTTGAAAATGTTAACAAATTTTACCGATCGGTAATCATAGTAATATGTCTGAAAATTGTTGGACATGATAAAATAAGTTGTCCACATGTGCAAAAAATTTATATCAGACAAATTAAGTGTAGCACCTTCTCTATCAGACAACTTTTCGATACTCAGATATCATTTAAAAATCGTATTGAGGCATCTTGAATTTTCTGTTACAAACCAATGAATACGTTGCGACCCTGAATTTATTAGATGATAATTAACAAAGAATTTACCCGAAACCGTAACATTGAAGTTGAAGGACTGAAATAAATCGCACAAAAGGAAACTGGGATGAAGTTGAAAAAAAACGGTTTATTCAAAGTTACAAAATCTCAGGTCCGACATTTTACACCACCACAACCGCACAACGTATGACAACTAAGTGAGCGTCGTTCCAACGTTTGGAGCAGCTGGCGAGTGAGCTGTATAATAGTAAGAAAGGGGCAGGAGCGTAACAAGCGCTGAGGCTGTTGAAATTAAATACTGATTGATTTGATACTTTTGGTTTTATTTAAAGCACACTTGAGTAACTTTTACAAAAGAAATAAGTAATGACATCTGTCATCTGTCAAAGTACATATAATAGACAAGGGAGATTCTTGAATATCTATGAAGGCTGTAAATTTAAAAAAACATTAAACAGAGGCGTCGGCCAGGCGACTCCGAAACGTTATTTTCGCTTTTGGGAGTATATGCTACACTTAAAGTGTCTGAAAACAGGTTTTTGGTAATCATGGCAGCAATACGAAAAATTGAAAAGAAAAATTATTCTCATTGCTATGATACAGGTCGGCTAAATTTGTTGACATTTTCAAAAATGCGCTCAGGCTATATGCTACGCGCAAAATGTCTGAAAACAAACTTTTTCGTAATACAATTATAAAATCTATGTACATTTTCACTATCAGACGTATTGCTATAATACCGACTGTCTTTTTTTTTTTGACACAGCAGAAATGGCCTCCCACGCAGTTGCTACACTTTCGACCGTTACTACACACCTAGTCGGGTTCAGAATCAACGATTCTAACAACGACAACAACGATTCTAAATCTAACGATTTTATAGGGTTTTTGCCGTATTGCTATGAGACATGGTTTTGGTCGTGGGCTCTCGTACTATAACGAATGGTTTGATTCTACTAAATACTCATTTAAAGCAACTATCGTGAAACAATACCGGGATATTATTTTAATCAAAATATCAATATAGGTTTTCATAAACTCTAAAAAGATGGTTGTGAACAATGACACATTTATGAAAATAACTAGCAACTTAAAGATAAGCATGAAGGGCATTTAAAAGAGAAAGCTAGGAAAATGATAACAAAAGATAAAGAATCAGCCTTAAAAAATAATGAAATCGTGACAGCAGCATTTGATCTTCAAAAGTGCCTTAATGTACCTCACGGGAACGTGAGTACTTTTTATTATAAAAGGAAACTTTCTTTGTATAATATCACGATATCCAATCTGGGATGTCAACAAGCAACAGCAAAGAGAGGTGCAAATGAAGTTTCCAGCTGTGTTTTTGTGTTTATAGAGGATAAGGTGGGTGAAGGAGTCAAAGATTATCGGTTCTGGTCAGACTGTTCTGTGGAGACCAAAACAGAAATAGAATTGTTTTCTTAATGTAAATGTTAGCTAGTTCGAAATTTAATACAGATATTATTAACCATCGCTTTCTTATAGTGGGTCACACGCAAAATGCCTTCATTTTGATGACAGCATGCACGCTTTAATTGAAAGACAGACGAAAGATAAAACGCTTTATACACTGCTCAATGGTATACAGCTTTTAGATTTACCAAATCCGATGAGAAGCCTATCGAAGTGTCTCAGGATATAATGAAAGACTTCAAAACGAAGCTTAAGCTTATAAACAATTGGTTTACAATTGGTTAACAAACTACTAACTAATGATGGATCTACATTGGAATAAAGTCTCGGAAGTGGTAGTTCGTTTCGGAGTTACCAAGATGATAATTAGTACTACTAGAAAGTACGTTTCAGTTTTTATTTTTATTGATTGTTTGTTTTTTCATAAACATTGATTATTTGTTTTTGTTGATTTTTTCAATTTGTAGCTCATACTACATTATGTATAAAATATGTTCCAACTTAATAAAAGAGAAAAATACGTTGTGATTCTATAAAATGCATTGTTTTTGACGTGACAACGTCTTATAAATTGGTTTACCGGGTGACACTTCAAGAAACTGCGTTACGCTCCGCTCACGTTATGCGCTCACAATGAGAGCGAGTGAGAGGCACGCGTCCCTTCCACTCGGGCATGGTTAGCCCGCCTAAGAGCGAGAGAGACAGACATAAAAAGTGAAAGGCACGCGTCTTCTTCCTACTATACGAATGAATATTCACATTAAAATTATTTTACCACTCAAAGTCGTTGTCACGTAAAACTTTCGCCCGTATACCGACTTTACAGGCAACCAATTTTTTTCTTACAGATTCTTCTGTTTCTTCCTAACCTATATTAAGCCCACATTTCATAAGGTATTAGAAATAAAAAGCCTCGGTAAAGTATATTAATCCGATATACGTTGAGGTTTCAAATGCTAACATAGCTGAGTACTTTCCTACTATAATGAGTCAAGAGTGATGTAATTTCAACATTTTATTATAAAATGAGACAGAAAGTGCCGAAAACGACCAAAAGTAAGATGATATTAGTAAAATGACATTCTTATTTCATAAGTTTTTGTTGTAAACATGGTGTACAACAAAAACTAATGATTTTTTACAATGTACATGAATATAACTGGTAGTTAAACCATTCTACTATTAAGTCGCGCCGGCGTATACCCAGTTATGTACATAAAATGTAATTTAAAAACAAAAATCAGCAAAATCACTTTATACCAAAGGAAGAGCTTGTAATCTTTATTATAAAATCATTTAATTTATTTCGATTTCGTTCTATTTCATTAAAATATAAATGATTTACCTTCAAATCGCTCTCCTCTAAAATTACAGTAATGTCAGTTGAGTCATTTAGGAGGACACACTTAGGAGGTATCGACATGTAGAATGATAATTTATATAATGCAATATTATCGATAGTATCGACAATATTGAGACAAAATAATACTATATAGTGTTCAATGTAGATAAAGATAATCCACTATCGATAGACAATCGATGATTAAAAGAGTACACCCTACAAAGAAGGACCCTACCCTACTCTTATCCTTACCTGGAGAGGTATCGATACTTTATGGATATTTTTGTCACAATACTGTCGATATTATCAATAGCGCAACGTGAACAAAACTATTGATAACGGAAATATTATCGATGTTATCGATAGTTATTCATTCGAAAGTAAAGATAGTTTCGTTAGTATTACAAAACCATAAGTTTTAACTAAAACTATCGATATTAACTATTATCGATAGCTTACCGTGAACAGTTCTATCGATAGTCAAACTATAGTCACTTATCAGTACATCTTTTACCTAATACGACTCATTACTACTGAAAAGTGTAAAGTTATTATGTAGTTATAGTATATTAACCTCACCTGAGGGTGAGGCTTCAAAAATATGTTTAGACTCATTTGAGTGTTCCCCTCCACGGAAATCTTTAGTAAAAGGCGAAAGATTTATACGTTTTGAAGGGAAACCAGAGTAATCCAATTTTTTAAACGGAAACTCTATAAGGTACAGAGAATAAATCTTGCCAGTGCGATGCAGATATTTGGATTTTATGTTAGCGCCATCTAGCGGATTCGTTAGACATCGACCACTCGTGAATTTAGCATATTTCTGGAAGCTCCCAATTCAGTAAGAGATAGAAACACTTGTTGCATCTATTTAAATTATATCAAATGTTGTCTACAATGGTAAAAAATATTTGCAATAAAAAGCAATCATATATTGATTATTTATCATTGACAAAACCGGTATATATATATGTATAAAAGTATTATGACCGAAATACTAATGTTAAAATATCTGTGTATTAATATTTTTATTATTTATTTACTACTTTTGGAGTGATGAACGATAACTGGCACTTATCTCAATAATTCAATGTCAATATTCAATTGAACGTTGATATTGTTTTGACACATACAATAATGCCGTTATAAATCCTTTTAGTTTTGTTGTTACGTCATAGATGGCGCTGTAGTGTTTCGTCAATATCCTGCATCGCGCTGGCTAGATAATTTCGTGTGGAATGACGTTCCTGAGTTGCGAGGGGCATGGTATCGCTTCTCGGCCTTTTGGCTAAGATCAAAGTGTAGTAGCTTTTCAGCTTAATATCTGAAAGTTCCCGCACTGCGGGACCAGTATATTAAACTGATTTTTGTACCACGACGGGATGTTCGGGGCTCGCTTCGCTTCTCGGCCTTTTGACCTTTTGTTGTTTGATGTTGTTATATTTGATGTTATTGCTGTTCTGTCAGCAAAAATTAAATAGCTGTTCTGTCGGCTACAACGTCTAAGTTGCTGTTCTGTCAGCTATTCATCGGTACTGTTTCGTTTATTTATTTATTTTATTTTTTTTACTTTGGCTTGGCCATATGGCGGAGGAACCACAGCGTAAAGTCCTTTTTGAGGGGGGATCTTTGACTATACTCTTGCCAATACGTTTGGACGAGCATTTACTCTGTCCAATCTGTGTTGGGCGTAGTCGGTACACGGGGAAGACAAAGATAGAGAACTTTATACGTCATCAAAAAGCGGAACATCCTAATAATGACGTGGTCTTTCAGTGCTGGGGATGTGGATATACTGCTCCCCCTAATAAGCGATATCCACGTAAAGTCGTGTCGCAGCACTGTGAGACCTGCCTCCCTGGTGTCCAAGGCATTCGCGCGGGCGGGGCTGACGCTGCTCGACGAAATGAAATCCGACGTGAGTTGCGAGGTAACTCGCCGCCGGTTGAAAATCCACCTGAACAGCGGCGAATTATTGAAGATTCCGGCTCCGCGCCGCTTGGGGCTCTGGCCCTGTTGGCGGCTGAAGATTCGACCTCATCGCTCCATGATTCTTCAGTGGCACAGCCGGTGGCGGGGAACTCTGCCTACTCCTCTCGAGGTCGCACCGTGCCCACCCTTCCTCTGGACAGTTCATCTCCACAGAATGCGCGATACTCTACCACAGCGCAATCACCCGAATCAAGTCTAGTTCTAGACATCGAGGGAAATCCTCGGCGTCGTATAAACGATGCCCCTTCGCAGAATACCGTGGAGCCACCCGTTGCTCCTATGCTCAACGTCAACAGAGCTGAACCGCAGCCCATCGCGGCTCGTCCACCCGCCGCTCCTCGCCCAGTTCGGAGGCCGGACCCGCAGAGAATTCTGGTAACCGAGTTGGATGAAATCACCGCTCAAGAACAACTCGAAGCGGTGATGGGCCGAATTAATAATTATTTGGCTCGGCTTACGAGGAGAAAAGATGCGTGTCAGCAGAACCGTCGCAACCATGTCTCCCAGGTACCCGATCATATCACCGAGACCAAAAACCTTCAGCGGCTCTTCCGGAACAACAGGAAGAGGGCAGTCCAAAAAGTCCTCGCAGGACCCAACAAGTCCTGCGAAGTTAATATAGCAACAGCAGAAGAATACTTCTCAGGACTGGCTGCCCACAGAGTCGGCGAGGAGGACTGGCCGATTGTGTTTAATCGGGGAGAACCAACTCCGGAAAGCACTGAACATCTGTGCAAGCCTATAGAGATCGGTGAGGTCCAAGCTTGTCTTGGAAAAAGAGCGAACTCTTCGCCAGGTCCAAACGGGATCACGTATGCCGATCTCAAAAAGGCCGACCCTGGAGCCCGTGTGCTCACATCGCTGTTCAATGCGGTGTGGCGCACGGAGAAGATCCCCTCTTGTTGGAGTGAGTCGAACACCATACTCCTCTACAAGAAAGGGGACCCTAAGGACATCAGCAATTGGCGGCCGATATCGCTGGCAGATACGGTCCCGAAGCTGTTTGCGGCGGTTCTAGCTGATAGAATCAAGGCGTGGGCCATGACCAATGCTATTTATAGCAAGCCCCAAAAGGGTTTCCTGCAGTTCGAAGGTTGCTTCGAACACAATTTCATCTTGCAGGAGATCCTGAGGGAGGCCAGGGGCCAAGGGAGGGAGGTTTTTGTGGCGTGGCTAGATCTTAGCAACGCGTTTACGTCCGTGCCGCATTCCTCCATCTTTCGTGCTCTTGAGGGCCATGGTGTGCCCCTGAAGGTGAGGAACATGATCGCCTCCCTTTACGAGGACATGAGGACGAGGGTTCGAGTGTCAGAAGGATACACTAACCCCATTCGCATTCGTTCGGGAGTGAGACAAGGATGCCCGCTGAGTCCGGACGTGTTCAACCTGATTGCTAATACGGAGGAGGGATACACGTTCGAGGGCGTACGCTTCAACAACTTCGAGTACGCCGATGATATGGCACTCGTGGCGGACTCCGAAGAGGGAATGCGGAGGCTGCTTGAGACAGCTGAGTTGGGAGCGACTGCCGTTGGACTACGATTTAACCCTAAAAAATGCGCCACCCTCCACATAAAGGGGTGTGAGGTCCAACGGTCCTCGCTCACAATTCAGGACGAGCTTATTCCTGCGATGAGCTCCACCGATGTCTATGAACATCTGGGCATTCCCACAGGTTACCAGGTCAAACAAACTCCAGTCAACACCATCCAGGGCCTCCTTGACGATGTTAAAACCATCCATACCTCTCTGCTTGCCCCTTGGCAGAAATTGGACGCGGTTAGCTCGTTTTTGCTGCCGCGTCTAGACTTTATTATGCAAGGAGGATGCATCGAAAAGGAATACCTGAGTGAGGCGGACAGGATCATCAAAAAATTAGCCAAACAATGGCTGAGTCTTCCCCAGAGGGCCAGTGCGGAGATGGTCTTCCTTCCCCCGTCACAAGGGGGTGGAGGGCTACTCCCGCTGGCTGATCTTTATGACATTTTTACCGTGGCACACGCATACAGGATTCTGTACTGTGCAGACGTCACGGTGTCAAATATAGCAAAAAGCTTGATGGGGAAGACGGTGTCAGAGAGATTAAGAAAACGAGCCAGTAACATCGATATGGCTCGTTATCTCTCTGGTGATCTTGACCTGCCACGCTCGGGAGCCCGGACATCCTTCTGGGCCAAAGTGCGCAACTCGGCCTCGAGATTAAACGCCAAAATAGGCCTGAGGTGGCTATGGTACCCGGAGGAGGAGGTGTTTGGCCTGATGTGTGGAAACGGTGGAGCGGAGTTCTCTGTTATGCCTAGCCAACGACAACAAGCTTCGGGCACAATGCGTCGCGTGTTAATTGAGCACTACGCGGGAGCCTTACTTGCCAAAAAAGATCAAGGCAAGTGTCTCGAGGTCACTCGGAGATCGAAGGTCTCAAACCACTTTCTCCGAACTGGTAGGAATACTCGCTTCTGCGACTGGCGCTTCATACATCGCGCCCGTCTCAACGTCCTCCCTCTCAATGCATCTCTACGCTGGATGACGGAGGTGGACAAGAGATGTCGCAGATGCGGATACCAATCCGAGACACTCCCGCATGTGCTCAATCATTGTGGTATACACGCGGCGGCAAGACAGAGAAGGCACAACAACCTGCAGGATAGGCTAGTGAAAGCAGCAAGGTGTCCCGGCTCCATAACAACGAACCGCACCGTCCGGGGCGCCCAGGGCCTGGCGGCGGCATTGAGACCGGATATCGTTGTTCGCGACGATGTAAGCCGCCGCATTACGATCGTCGACGTATGTGTCCCATTTGAGAACCGGCTAGTGGCCTTTGAGCACGCTCGTAACGAGAAACGTGCCAAGTACGGAGCCTTAGCCGAGCAACTGAAGAGCCAGGGATACAAGGTCACGGTCGATGCATTCGTGGTGGGTGCCCTGGGGGGGTGGGATGGTCGTAATGAGTCAGTCCTGAACCGTCTTAGAATCAGCAGCAGATATGCGGCGATGATGAGGCGGTTCATGGTTAGCGACACCATACGGTGGAGTCGGGATATATACGTGGAGCATGTGTCCGGACAAAGGATGCACACTGACGGGCCCTAGTGTGCATTCTGTTTTATGTGGGTCCTGTCTATATGTAGGTGTATGAGTGTTGTGGTGTCCTCTGGTGTGTGTCATCGTTCTGGCGTGGAAAGGTATAGAATTAAAAAAATGTTAAAGTAGAAAAGCAAATACGGTCGCAAAGTGACAGATAGGCTTGACAAGCAAGTATAAGTTCACCCCGTTTATAGGGGTAGTCTTTGTTAAATTAATCCTTTAATCTGTTCTTTTCAGCTTAATATCTGAAAGTTCCCGCACTGCGGGACCAGTATATTAAACTGATTTTTGTACCACGACGGGATGTTCGGGGCTCGCTCCACTCCCGTCACGGGTCGGCCCGGCATTGCAGTGCCGTCGGGATCGGCCCACAGAATTAACTTGAAACTAGGAAATTGATTTGCGCAGTACAAAACGAGACTTGTTACACCGAAAGGCGCACATAAATCTTTAATATTACGCATCCACGCATGTCTAAACTACTCAAGAAATCGTAATGAATTTACTATTAACCCGCGGCTCTGCTCACGTCACAATCAAAAGTCCAGTTTAACAGGCTATAAATATTTATGTTAATTAAGGTAATATTTAACTCTACTAAAGTTATTTCTACATAACTAATATTCACGACACAAATTTTCATATTAATTATATCGGTGCATTAATATTGCAGTAATTAATGTAAAATACTATAAATAATGACTGTTTGCCCCCTTTATACTATAGTATATTAGGTGAAGTATTTCCATTTGCGATATAGTTAAAAACACCGATAATATCTTAATAGTTTTTAGAAATACGAAAAACATTGTATAATCAAGGTTGGAGAACTAACGTAGAAAATAGAACCATTTTCTCAATTGTTAACAATCGAAAAA